>CM050169.1:144143056-144190556 GCA_027410445.1 Discoglossus pictus
GGATGGAGGTGATCAGAAAGGTCTTACAATATAATTCAACTGCTCACTGGCTCATTGTACTAAATTCACAATCAAATCTGTTTCCCAAGTCGCTTAACATCTAGGAATCTTTATTTGCGCTTAGATGATAATTAAATGTTTTGTCAAAGTGTTACAGAAAAGTAAGTTTCAAAATCTGTAAACTTTATTTTTAAAGCTTAATAGAAAATTATTGGAATTTATAATCAATATATATATGAAAATGTATAGTACATTTGTAATCCCGTTTGAATGTCTAAAAATAAGTTTAAAAAACGTATTTCCTGCTCAGGTTTCCCATAAATATATAGCACTGCACCCTGGGAAGCTGGGCGGGGACATGCAAATCAGACAAAAAATGCATTTCACTCTTAACGCCAATAACTGCTTCATACATGTCACCTTTTAGGCATATGCTCACTGTATTACACAGCTTTAAGGAAAGCAAAGTGTATTGAAATATTTAATAGGAATATTGTGCCTGGTAAAGAAATGTATTAAAAGCAACTTTCACCATTTAGAAACATTTGTTCTATACTGCATGTATAAGTTAAAACAAGCAACTAACATACAATCCTGTATTTCTAAGTTGTAAATGTCTAATTTTCCCAAACATTTTGTCTTCTCTACAGTATGTGTTTATATTTGTACATGTCGTCAAATCAGATTTGGATATTTCTCATGTGTACATGGTAATTCTAACTTCGAGGTCAAAGAAGTGTAAACATAACAGCTGCCTGTATTTCTTATTTCATGATAACAAGTGATTAACAGCTTGCGCGTTAGGGTACCCTTGGGATTTACCAGGAATGTAGGGCTGGGAATGATTAGTGGATGGTCTGTGTGAGGTGGGAGATAAGTGGGAGGCTGGATGATCTGTAAGGGGTGATGAGCGAGTGTATCTGTGTGTGGTAAGAGATAAGTGGGAGGCTGGATGATCTGTAAGGGGTGATGAGCGAGTGTACCTGTGTGTGGTAAGAGATAAGTGGGAGGCTGGATGATCTGTAAGGGGTGATGAGCGAGTGTATCTGTGTGTGGTAAGAGATAAGTGGGAGGCTGGATGATCTGTAAGGGGTGATGAGCGAGTGTATCTGTGTGTGGTAAGAGATAAGTGGGAGGCTGGATGATCTGTAAGGGGTGATGAGCGAGTGTATCTGTGTGAGGTAGGCGATCAGTGGGAGGCCGGATGATCTGTAATGGGTGATGAGCGAGTGTACCTGTGTGAGGTAGGTGATCAGTGGGAGGCCGGATGATCTGTAAGGGGTGATGAGCGAGTGTATCTGTGTGAGGTTGGTGATCAGTGGGAGGCCGGATGATCTGTAAGGGGTGATGAGCGAGTGTATCTGTGTGAGGTAGGCGATCAGTGGGAGGCCGGATGATCTGTAATGGGTGATGAGCGAGTGCATCTGTGTGAGGTTGGTGATCAGTGGGAGGCCGGATGATCTGTAATGGGTGATGAGCGAGTGCATCTAGGTGAGGTAGATGATCAGTGGGAGGCCGGATGATCTGTAAGGGGTGATGAGCGAGTGTATCTGTGTGAGGTTGGTGATCAGTGGGAGGCCGGATGATCTGTAATGGGTGATGAGCGAGTGCATCTAGGTGAGGTAGATGATCAGTGGGAGGCCGGATGATCTGTAAAGGGTGATGAGCGAGTGTATCTGTGTGAGGTTGGTGATCAGTGGGAGGCCGGATGATCTGTAAGGGGTGATGAGCGAGTGCATCTAGGTGAGGTAGGCGATCAGTTGGAGGCCGGATGATCTGTAAGGGGTGATGAGCGAGTGTATATATGTGAGGTTGGTGATCAGTGGGAGGCAGGATGATCTGTAAAGGGTGATGAGCGAGTGTATCTATGTGAGGTAGGTGATCAGTGGGAGGCCAGATGATCTGTAAAGGGTGATGAGCGAGTGTATCTATGTGACGTAGGTGATCAGTGGGAGGCCGGATGATCTGTAAAGGGTGATGAGCGAGTGTACCTGTGTGAGGTGGGAGATAAGTGGGAGGCCGGATGATCTGTAAGGAGTGATGAGCGAGTATACCTGTGTGAGGTGGGAGATAAGTGGGAGGCCGGATGATCTGTAAGAGGTGATGAGCGAGTGTATCTGTGTGAGGTAGGTGATCAGGGAGAGGGTGGATGATCTGTAAGAGGTGATGAGCGAGTAGATCTGTGTTTGTGGTGGGAGATAAGTGGGAGGCTGGATGATCTGTAAGGAGTGATGAGCGAGTGTATCTGTGTGAGGTAGGTGATCAGGGAGAGGGTGGCTGACTTATAGCTTTTACGTTTACTGCATGGTTTCTTTTCAGGATTAGAAAACTGCAGCCGAGTTCTACGCTATGATTTACATTCATGTTCTGCAGCAGCTCATATCACCTAATATACAGAGGACATGAAGCAATTTAAAAATCACACAAATATTTGAAATTCTATACATGAACTCTTTCATAGAATAGTAACTTACATTTTAACACACAGTTATACAGCAAGTATAGGAGGAGTGCATGATGATGGGAAGATAATATAGTAGAATATCTATACTCTTCCTACCTTTCCCTTTATCACTAATCAGGCAGGAGCAGTGCATGCCCCACTCACATGATACCCACCCATAGGAGGAGGAATGACTAACTCATAAGTGTAGGTACAGTATTAAGTTCAATTCTTATGAGCATATACAAAAAAGGCATATTATAAGCGCCTAACCCTAAAGGGGGAGACTGACTTTCTAAAAGATATATACTACAGCCTAAACAATTTACTATCTTTTATAAGAAAAAAAAAACAAATTAATTGGTTTGTTAAATTTAATGGAAACCTGACCTAACAAAGTTTAGTATAAATATTCCCTTTATCTGGAGTGTGAAGCTTTTCTGTCTGTTTGAAGCATTAAGGGTGGAGGGAGACGTTTTAGTTTTTCCCCCCTTTTCAAATGTGTTTACGTTGCTATTCATGGCAAATAACCATTCACCCTGTGAAATACACTGTAGAAAAGCAAAAATGCCAACAAAAAAAAGTATTTTTACTGCCAGCTTTCATAATTGAAAAAATAAAAATCTTGTACAGTAATTATCAGCACTAAAAGTAATATATTATTCTTCAATGACCTTGGCAAATATTTACATGAGGAAAATATCTACGACTGAAATGTTAATGATAAAACTGAAAATACAGGATGGGTTGTCCATATCCTTTTTTCTTTTCCAGATCTTTTAGAACATTTTGTAAGATAAACACATAAAATATCTGCCTTAAAATAAAATGATGCTGTTCTCTCTTGCACATCTTCCAGACACCATTCAGTTAATGAGCTTTCCTAATTAATGGCCTGCCGCCTGTACCTCTGACCTTGTATTGCTAGAGGTCTCAGAGAGAAGTATGGGGAGTGTTCCAGGCTGTCGCCCTAATGGCTTCTGAACAACAAGACACAAGAGCCCTCTGGCCAAAACTGTCCCTTCCACTTGAATGTGATATCATAGCCAAGCTGTTATAGGTGAGGTAACATATTGTGAATCTTAAAGGTGAGGTTTTACCTATTCTCCTAATTATAGCTAAAGGCACAAGAGACCTTGTCAGTGACATTTTAATTATAACTTAAAATCCTGCTGCATCCCTGCTTCTCTGGATGTTCTTAATTCAGCGTACACACAGATGCACACAGTGACACAACCTGTTGCTATAGTAGGAGCAACATATATCAAACATTACTGCAAATTTTATGTGGTTAGGAGATTTGATGGAAAACAAAATGATGCAAGTTTTTTGTTCTTTGTCTAATCTGCTATTGTCTATGAAGTGCTGCTATTTTATTTAACATATACTCTTTTGATGAAAATAGACATGTTTTTAGAATATTAAAAAACGCTCTTATTCTCTAATTTGTTTCCCTTGTATATGCAATTATGCAAATATGGAATCTACCATTTTGCTTTCAATTATCAACATACTGTGGTAGGAGGAAACACAGGAAGTTGCTTGCTATCTACACTATGTTTTTTTTTTTTTGCTTTGTTCGTTTTTTTTCGACTCTCCGTGAACTCATGGACCGTAAACACACCAGAACATCTTTATGTCCATGGTCAGGTCATGCTGATCCACTCTGTATCCATGGCAGAGATACTGAAGTGAGTTGTCAGTTCCTTCTCCAATGGGCCACAGCATACAGCTCCTGTTATTCCTAGGTGGTCTCCCATCCCAGTACTGACCAGGTTCAACCCTGCTCTTGATTCCCTGACTTGGAATCAAACCCAGGATGACAGCAGTGGAAGCACCGAGTCCCAACCACTGGACCACAAGGGAAGCCTACACTATGGGTATGCAGCATCTAAAACAGTTTCTGCTTTCAGTAAGAGTAATGGAAATCTCAAAAATGGCATATAAAAAAATCCATTAATTATTTGACTGATAAAATACTATGAAAATAAAAAGGATCTAAAGAATAAGTGAACTTTGGGCATGGAAGACTGTAGGTTGACAAACATTTCTTCTTGTTGCTGCAATGGTCTTGGAGGTAATGCAGATATATCTGCAGTTAGTGGATCAGAATAATACAAGGAAATACAGAGCTTTGAAAACCCACAGATTTCTTGTTCAGTAAACAATGTTACCCCAGTCTGACTACAGAAACTAAACTGAGGGAGTGTGCCTTTTATTAGTGTGCGTGGATACAATGGAGTGACACTGGAGAGGCCTGATCATTATAAAGGGCTCACACACTGCTTATCTTTGTTCTCCTCTGCCATTGTAGTTCACTTTACATTTGTACAAAGAGACCTCACTAAATACCTCCCAAGCATTTATCTATTTGTTAGTCAGTATAATAACCAACACAATAACCAGGCAATATGAGCTGCTCACTCTACATGTGCTATTTGGTTATAAAGGACACTCACAAGTCTCCTCTATCTATACCTGGGACTTGTCTGTCAGCACATATTACCCTTCATATTCCAATATATTTGTATATGAGCCATAGTAAAGTGGGAAACTATAAGTTGTATAGGGCAGTTCACATTTAATTAAGGTACACAGCGATACTTAATGTTTTTTGCATAAAAATGTGATCACACAATTGTGAAAATTAGTCTGTGATGTCCTTAAGAGACATATTTCAAGAAATCGTCTAGGATAAGGTTTGGCAAATATGAGTTTGTTATTTCTAGCATTTCAGTTCCAGATTTTCCAATGCTCATGTTAAACCTTAATCAGTATTACTTATGAATTGATAAAGAGAGGTGCAGCTCTTGAAAGAATATCACTCAACTAAATGTTTTTCCAATAAAAAAAGTATCCTGACTACAATACTGATCTATATCTATCTATCTATCTATCTATCTATCTATCTATCTATCTATCTATCTATCTATCTATCTATATATATATATATATATATATATATATATATATAGAGAGAGAGAGAGAGAGAGAGAGAGAGAGAGAGAGAGAGAAACACGAGGGAGAGGGGGGAAAGACACAGGGGAGGGAGAGGAGGGAAAGAGACACAGGGGAGGGAGAGGAGGGAAAGAGACACAGGGGAGGGAGAGGAGGGAAAGAGACAAACTGGGAGGGAGAGGAGGGAAAGAGACACAGGGGAGGGAGAGGAGGGAAAGAGACACAGGGGAGGGAGAGGAGGGGAAGAGACACAGGGGAGGGAGAGGAGGGGAAGAGACACAGGGGAGGGGAAGAGACATAGGGGAGGGAGAGGAGGGGAAGAGACACAGGGGAGGGAGAGGAGGGGGAAGAGACACGAGGGGGGGGAGAGGAGGGGAAGAGACACAGGGGAGGGAGAGGAGGGGAAGAGACACAGGGGAGGGAGAGGAGGGGAAGAGACACAGGGGAGGGAGAGGAGGGGAAGAGACACAGGGGAGGGAGAGGAGGGGAAGAGACACAGGGGAGGGAGGGAGAGGAGGGGAAGAGACACAGGGGAGGGAGGGAGAGGAGGGGAAGAGACACAGGGGAGGGAGGGAGAGGAGGGGAAGAGACACAGGGGAGGGAGAGGGGGGACACAAGAAAGAGGGCACAGAGTGCACAGAAGAGGGGGACACAGAGGGCACAAGAGGGACACAGAGGGACACAGAGGGCAGCACATTTCCCACTCTCGGCTTATACGCAAGTCACTAAGTTTTCCCAGTATTTTGTGTTAAAATAGGTGCCTTGGCTTATACTCGGGTCGGCTTATACTCGAGTATATACGGTAATCAACAAGAAAATTCCTCTTATTTGCAACCTTGAAGAAATGACAAAAAGTAGGGGGAACTCCAGAGATCGTCTTAACATCATATGAAATACTTTAGTAGGATTACAGCAATGGACATCATAGGCCTGCCAAATCTCAATGTACTCAAACTCGCACAAATGTATCAACTATAATAATTCTGGTTATTGTGTAACGATCCATGGGAGCGGAAGAGACACAGGGTAGGGAAGGGGGGAGAGACACAGGGGAGGGAAGGGGGAGAGACACGGCAGAGGGAAGAGACACAGGGGAAGGAAGGGACACAATGGAGGGAAGGGGGGAGGCAAGGGGTGAGAGACACGGCAGAGGGAAGAGACAAAAGGAAGGGGAGTCAAAATGAAAAATTATACAGTCATTTTTGACAGGCAATTTACTAGTAATATATATTTAGTTTAATATCAACATAGACCAATAATTGCCGAGATGAAGCCTGCTTGAGGTGAAATGTGCATAGGCATTTTTTGGGGGGTCTGTGGTGGGCTTAGGCTTTTAAATATAATTTTATTAGGAAGTTCAGGCAATTTCACCTAAATTTGCTGGAATGCAAACAGCTTGGTTCTTGTAGTGGACCCTTAAATTGTCTGATTTCCTAACATTTTGGTGAAGAAACAACTTCTTATGAGGATCCTTCAAACAGACTTATGTTACTTTGAAGTTTACACGTTGCGCAACTGTTGTGGGCACTGATTGTGAGCACAGATATTATTTAACTCATGTCCCCATATTGTGATAGTCTTCTATGACCAAACAGTCTGGTGAATGTTTCCTCATATCCTAGAAGACCAATTACAAGGATACTTACAACGATACTTTAAACAGTTCTGAACTTGCTGCTACTGTGTAGTGTTGCTGTTTTGAGAGTTTGATTTGAGTCTTTTATCCTGTATATGTAATTATGATACAGTGATAGATTAGAAGGCGGTCCCCGTAGGATGTCATTTGTGCTCTTTTTGTAGTATGTTTGTTTGTATATATACAATTTTTACTCCATTTGTATTAACGCAATATGTATATATTTGTGTAGAACAATACCTGGATCATGCTTGCTAATCAAATGCATTTTCTTTTACTTTTTCATATATAGTACAAATATATGTTCATATTATTATATTAAGATAAAATGAAGATCTGGACTTACCTGAAGAAGAGTCTGTAGAGCAGAGATTCATCAGCCAGGTTATATGGAAAAAAACAAGAACATAATTAGTATATATTAGTGCTTATTTTGCCCCTATAAGTCAGAGTTATATGAACTGTCCCTAAATTGTTAATTTTGAGAGTTTAATAACACATTAGGCTGTGGAGATGAAAAAACTGCAGTAAAATGTAATGTAAAACATATTGACACAGCCTTTGTAAAGCAGGATATAAGACTAATTCATTATGCTTCCTAACCCATTGTCCTAAATAAATGGCAATGAACATTAACAGATCTTAATTTCATCAGAAGCACCAAGTGACGCAGAAGATTGTAAAACTACATTAAGGGCACATTGACTTTGAAAGACAATTAAGATAAGGAGATAGGAGAATATAAACACAGAATGGAAAGGGATAGAAGAAACAGATAAGTACAGAAAGTGATAGACAAAGGAGTTGGGAGATACAATTGTAAGTTATAGTAAATGTATCAAAGGACAACAACGTTCAATAGTGTGTGTATGTAAACTGTGTAAATATATCAAACTATTCTTCTACAAAACCTGTACACACTTGTTATCAGTAGTAACGCTCTAACAAGTATATATATATATATATATATATATATATATATATATATACACATATACACACATATACATATATATACACATATACATATATATATATATATATATATATATATATATATATATACATATATATATATATATATATATATATATATATATATATATATATATATATATACATACATACATACACACACACATTAGCTATTTCTGCATGCTCTTTCATTTAAATATATATGTTGCATACCATTAATAGATAATGATCTGTGCACATTGGATTCTGACCTTTTTAAGAAATACTTTAACAACCTTCTAAATAGCACATGGAAGCCATGTCTCACTCCTCTCACAACAAAAACGAATTCTGGGACAGAACCTGGCCATAATCTAGGAACTGTTGTGGTTGTTTAGTCTTTCAGTTGAGTTTGATTCTTCGTGAATCTATGGACCACACCATGCCAGGCACATCTGTCTGTGTTTCTGGTTGTGCTTATCCATGAGGTTTTCTTGGCAAAATATACTGTAGTGGATTCCCAGTTCCTTCTCCAGTGGACTGCAATTTGTCTGATCTCTCTGCTATGACCTATTCATCTTGGGTGACCCTACATGTTATAGCTTACAGCTTCATTGAGATACACAAGCTCCTTCACTTCAATCAAATAGGCATCTAGATCCTTCAATATTGTTGTTTTACACTGCTTGGTGTGAGTGGAGGGAGATGTTTCTTCACTTCTGTTGACACCATGGTTAAAGCAAATGTATAATTAATCTATAAATATTTATGTGTGTTGCCTTTCAGTACTTGCTATTAAGATGGTAAAATATTTACATTTATTGTCTAAGTTGTTAAAGATGTCTTGAGCTTTTGTTTCATACTTGGATAAGATTGAAATTGACACCACACTTCTTGTCCCTTATTGGCCCAGAAGCAGACACCTTGCTTTAGGAAATGCAACAGCTTTCCAAAAATGTAAACGTTCTCCCTCCTCACACTTCTCTTAATATATTATGGATAAATGAGCCAGCAAAGGCAAAAGCATTCAATTTTTTTTAAAGTAAAACGCAGCTTTATGACTTTTTTCTGCTTACTCATGATTTTAGTCAGGATCAGAGTTTTGAAACCTTTTTTCATTGTGTAGTTGTCCTTTAAGCACTCTGACAAATGTTTTCGAAGCAGTTTTGGGACTTACCCTTTGCTGAATAATGGCGTGTTTGTGCTCCATCTCCCGCTTATCTACTGCCGAGTCAATTACCAACTGGTCTAACTGGGGAAAAAGACAGAGAAGAACCTAATTATTTGTTAAGTCATATAGCGATGTTCCATGTTCATTATAATTGAAAACTATAGCTTAAAAGTTCTTCAGTTATCAAAACTGTATTTTTTGCATTAAAGTTTGCAGTATTTACCTTTCTGCACCAACAAAGCCTAGTCTGTTATCTTTTAACGATAAGTGATTATTACCAATAATTGCTAATTAGCCTCTGATGCTCTTGCTGTAATGTTGTCAGGTTAAGGCCATATGATACTGGCAACATTGAGCATATATAGAACCTTAGCAGTAACTGGGCTGATTAGAGAAAATGTTTCATGTGGTAATTAGTAATCATCAGAAGGAGTTTACCTTTGGTGGGTGGATCAGAAAGGCTGATTGACAGGTAAAAGTGCATATAAAATACTTATATTAATATGATTTATAGTTTTAAATCACTTTAAAATATCATAGCAAAAAGCTCATCAAAGCATCTATGCAATTCATGCTGGGACACCCAATTATAGACATTTTGTAAACAGCTCCAGGACTGTCCTGTTTCTGTTTTAAGATGCTTATATTGTTTGTGCTAAATGATAATGGCACCATAAAGTTATCTAAAGTAATACTTTCACACTCTGCCACCAACAATAAGATCTTCGTAAAAAAAAACTGATTTAAGATAAGGGGAAAAGGGAGTCTATCCGAGGTAAACTTTCTTGCTAAAATATTTTTTTTCCATGTAGAGTGAATACAAAAGTGGTTTATACGGATATCTACTACTGAAATATTCATATCACAGGAAAGTGACTCCAAAATCAAGTAGATTTTTTTTTAAAGTTGTTATTATTAAAGTGTATGGAAAAAACTAACTATACATTATGCTAGCAATCTGATTCTAAAGTGCATCATTCCTGGGATACCCAGCCTTATTTCTGTATACTTTTGCAAGTGAGTCGCTCCTAAATAGTAATTAACTGCGTTGAGGTGTTAATTAGGTTTACAGTCAGATTGATTATCTCTGTGGTGGAAAAAGAAAATGCCCCCTATTGTTATCATGCACTTAGATCCCTTCTCCTACTTTTAACAAGCACTATGAGCAGTAAATTAACTACAAGAGCTGCGTCTTTCCAACCCTCCGACAAGAGCTGCGTCTTTCCAACCCTCCGACAAGAGCTGCGTCTTTCCAACCCTCCGACAAGAGCTGCGTCTTTCCAACCCTCCGACAAGAGCTGCGTCTTTCCAACCCTCCGACAAGAGCTGCGTCTTTCCAACCCTCCGACAAGAGCTGCGTCTTTCCAACCCTCCGACAAGAGCTGCGTCTTTTCCATCCCTTCGACAAGAGCTGCTTCTTTGCCATCCCTTCGACAAGAGCTGCTTCTTTGCCATCCCTTCGACAAGAGCTGCTTCTTTGCCATCCCTTCGACAAGAGCTGCTTCTTTTCCATCCCTTCGACAAGAGCTGCTTCTTTTCCATCCCTTCGACAAGATCTGCTTCTTTTCCATCCCTTCGACAAGAGCTGCTTCTTTTCCATCCCTTCGACAAGAGCTGCTTCTTTTCCATCCCTTCGACAAGAGCTGCTTCTTTTCCATCCCTTCGACAAGAGCTGCTTCTTTTCCATCCCTTCGACAAGAGCTGCTTCTTTTCCATCCCTTCGACAAGAGCTGCTTCTTTTCCATCCCTTCGACAAGAGCTGCTTCTTTTCCATCCCTTCGACAAGAGCTGCTTCTTTTCCATCCCTTCGACAAGAGCTGCTTCTTTTCCATCCCTTCGACAAGAGCTGCTTCTTTTCCATCCCTTCGACAAGAGCTGCTTCTTTTCCTGCTTCTTTTCCATCCCTTCGACAAGAGCTGCTTCCTTCCAACCCTTCGACAAGAGCCGTTTCCTTCCAACCCTTTGACAAGAGCTGCTTCTTTTCCATCCCTTCGACAAGAGCTGCTTCTTTTCCTGCTTCTTTTCCATCCCTTCGACAAGAGCTGCTTCCTTCCAACCCTTCGACAAGAGCCGTTTCCTTCCATCCCTTCGACAAGAGCTGCTTCTTTGCCATCCCTTCGACAAGAGCTGCTTCTTTTCCTGCTTCTTTTCCATCCCTTCGACAAGAGCTGCTTCCTTCCAACCCTTCGACAAGAGCTGTTTCCTTCCAACCCTTTGACAAGAGCTGCTTCTTTTCCTGCTTCTTTTCCATCCCTTCGACAAGAGCTGCTTCCTTCCAACCCTTCGACAAGAGCCGTTTCCTTCCAACCCTTTGACAAGAGCTGCTTCTTTTCCATCCCTTCGACAAGAGCTGCTTCTTTTCCTGCTTCTTTTCCATCCCTTCGACAAGAGCTGCTTCCTTCCAACCCTTCGACAAGAGCCGTTTCCTTCCAACCCTTCGACAAGAGCTGCTTCTTTTCCATCCCTTCGACAAGAGCTGCTTCTTTTCCTGCTTCCTTCCAACCCTTCGACAAGAGCCGTTTCCTTCCAACCCTTTGACAAGAGCTGCTTCTTTTCCATCCCTTCGACAAGAGCTGCTTCTTTTCCTGCTTCTTTTCCATCCCTTCGACAAGAGCTGCTTCCTTCCAACCCTTCGACAAGAGCCGTTTCCTTCCAACCCTTCGACAAGAGCTGCTTCTTTGCCATCCCTTCGACAAGAGCTGCTTCTTTGCCATCCCTTCGACAAGAGCTGCTTCTTTGCCATCCCTTCGACAAGAGCTGCTTCTTTGCCATCCCTTCGACAAGAGCTGCTTCTTTGCCATCCCTTCGACAAGAGCTGCTTCTTTGCCATCCCTTCGACAAGAGCTGCTTCTTTTCCATCCCTTCGACAAGATCTGCTTCTTTTCCATCCCTTCGACAAGAGCTGCTTCTTTTCCATCCCTTCGACAAGAGCTGCTTCTTTTCCATCCCTTCGACAAGAGCTGCTTCTTTTCCATCCCTTCGACAAGAGCTGCTTCTTTTCCATCCCTTCGACAAGAGCTGCTTCTTTTCCATCCCTTCGACAAGAGTTGCTTCTTTTCCATCCCTTCGACAAGAGCTGCTTCTTTTCCATCCCTTCGACAAGAGCTGCTTCTTTTCCATCCCTTCGACAAGAGCTGCTTCTTTTCCATCCCTTCGACAAGAGCTGCTTCTTTTCCATCCCTTCGACAAGAGCTGCTTCTTTTCCATCCCTTCGACAAGAGCTGCTTCTTTTCCTGCTTCTTTGCCATCCCTTCGACAAGAGCTGCTTCTTTGCCATCCCTTCGACAAGAGCTGCTTCTTTGCCATCCCTTCGACAAGAGCTGCTTCTTTGCCATCCCTTCGACAAGAGCTGCTTCTTTGCCATCCCTTCGACAAGAGCTGCTTCTTTGCCATCCCTTCGACAAGAGCTGCTTCTTTGCCATCCCTTCGACAAGAGCTGCTTCTTTGCCATCCCTTCGACAAGAGCTGCTTCTTTGCCATCCCTTCGACAAGAGCTGCTTCTTTGCCATCCCTTCGACAAGAGCTGCTTCTTTGCCATCCCTTCGACAAGAGCTGCGTCTTTCCATCCCTTCGACAAGAGCTGCGTCTTTCCATCCCTTCGACAAGAGCTGCGTCTTTCCATCCCTTCGACAAGAGCTGCGTCTTTCCATCCCTTCGACAAGAGCTGCTTCTTTTCCATCCCTTCGACAAGAGCTGCTTCTTTTCCATCCCTTCGACAAGAGCTGCTTCTTTTCCATCCCTTCGACAAGAGCTGCTTCTTTTCCATCCCTTCGACAAGAGCTGCGTCTTTCCGTCCCTTCGACAAGAGCTGCGTCTTTCCGTCCCTTCGACAAGAGCTGCGTCTTTCCATCCCTTCGACAAGAGCTGCGTCTTTCCATCCCTTCGACAAGAGCTGCTTCTTTTCCATCCCTTCGACAAAAGCTGCGTCTTTCCATCCCTTCGACAAGAGCTGCGTCTTTCCATCCCTTCGACAAGAGCTGCTTCTTTTCCATCCCTTCGACAAGAGCTGCTTCTTTTCCATCCCTTCGACAAGAGCTGCTTCTTTTCCATCCCTTCGACAAAAGCTGCGTCTTTCCATCCCTTCGACAAGAGCTGCTTCTTTTCCATCCCTTCGACAAGAGCTGCTTCTTTTCCATCCCTTCGACAAGAGCTGCTTCTTTGCCATCCCTTCGACAAGAGCTGCGTCCTGCCATCCCTTCGACAAGAGCTGCTTCTTTGCCATCCCTTCGACAAGAGCTGCTTCTTTGCCATCCCTTCGACAAGAGCTGCTTCTTTTCCATCCCTTCGACAAGAGCTGCTTCTTTTCCATCCCTTCGACAAGAGCTGCTTCTTTTCCATCCCTTCGACAAGAGCTGCTTCTTACCAGACCTTCTTTCTTCCCAACCCTTCTGCATGAGCGGCTTCTTTCCAGACCTTCTTTCTCTCCAACCCTTCTACAAGAGCTGCTTCTTTCCAGACCTTCTTTCTCTCCAACCCTTCTACAAGAGCTGCTTCTTTCCAGACCTTCTTTCTATCCAACCCTTCTACAAGAGCTGCTTCTTTCCAGACCTTCTTTCTCTCCAACCCTTCTACAAGAGCTGCTTCTTTCCAGACCTTCTTTCTCTCCAACCCTTCTACAAGAGCTGCTTCTTTCCAACCCTTCTACAAGAAATGTTTCTTTCCAAACCTTCTACAAAAGCTGCTTCTTTCCAAACCTATATTTCTTCCCAACCCTTCTACCAGAGCTGCTTCTTTCCAGCCTTCTACAGGAGCTACTTCTGACCAGGTCAGTATCTGCTCATGTTGCTCTCCAGATACAAGTGTTAATCTGTCTCCTTCCAAGCAATGGTAAGTGTAGGCAAATTCCCAAAATAAATTTAGGACAGCCTTCAGGGCATATACCTTCCCACCTATCTGGACACATAATAGGAGATGGAAAGAAGCATCTCTGCTAGTTCCTGAAGTATTAAAGGTAAAATGCAAGTTTTAAAAGCTACATTGGGGTTTATTTTCTTTAAATATTGATTTGATTTTATTACTAAATAAAATAAAAAAACAATGCCTATTGTATGACCACTACAGTGGTCCTTTAAATGTGAGGCCACAGTATTCAAGTGTTTGCTTTGATTTTCAAACATAAAAAACACAATATCACTTTCAGAAAATATTACATTTTTAATTTAAAAGAACATGGAACGAAATTATTTTTTCCATGCATTTAAAAGAGCACACTTTAAACATTACAAAGGTTCTGTTCATTGAAAAAATATAAAGTAAAAACTTCATGGAACCTAACAGACACAAAGCATCAATATCTAGATTTTATCGGCATAGGAGTAAAACTGCTCTGTTACTGCTCACTGGATGACAGGTGCAAGCTCCCAGATCAGTTAAATATTCAAATGATTGCTTTGAGAGCTACATTTGTAAAAATAAAACACACAGTGGTACATTATCAAATATCCTTTTCCAGAAGCAACAAATATAAACTGCTTTCAATGTCTTAGCATTGTTTCATATATAGAGTAATTATAGTTTCATCATGATCTGTGTTCATTTGAACATACATTGCACACAATCAATAGTTAATGATCTGTGTGCATTAGATTCTGCCCATATCAGTGTACATAGATCAATCCTAATGCATCGTTGGCTAAATATATTGAGTGTAATCAAAATTATAGATCGCTAAATGCCCAATGACATGTGAAGGAGAAATTAGCGAGTGTTAATAGTGTAACGTATGAATTTGGAGGGTGTAAACTACTGTACTTTCTAAAAATGATATTGCGCTACAAACTGAAAGATGGCACTTGTAAATTTTACACATGAAGTCCTCAATTCCTATAAGATTAGAGCAAGCCATACCTCGGAGGCTAGTTTCTTCATGTAGGGATTCAGCTCATTTAATAGGCTGTATCCTTGCTGGAAGAAGGTATACTGTGCATGCATGAACGATAACATCTGTGGGAAAAGAGAAGAAGGAGGTTACACTAACAGCATAAAAGCTATTCATGGGAAAGATATATATTTGCTATCGGAAGATATTAAAAACAGTGTTCTGTAGTAATACAAAAACAGATAAAATGACTCAGCCACTGCCTCATTCAAAGAGTATATACCAGATTCTAATTAATATTCATTACATTCCACGCAATACAGAGCTCATTACTCATTCAGACAGAGGCAACACAGTGAAATAGCCTGACTTCAATTAATCATAACTCCATGCATTCAGCATCAATTTTACAAACACTTTTGCCAGGTGCTTTTTCACCCTCTATCTAATGGCGCAGAGCACATAGAGAACTTTGTGGTCCTTTAAAGCCAACATTTAGGAAATTCAAAGATGTTCAATTAATAGATTACATTTTTTTATGTCCATATGTAATTATTCATATTTATAAATTGGACCTCTGCTGTGCACTTTTAAAGGCATTATTTAGCCCATTAAACGACCACTGAAGTGTCACTCTTTCGAGTAATAATCTAAAATAAAACAGCACAGGTCATGCTTAACAGCAAATCTACAAGTTGAGAACATTAGAATGGAGTATGCCAAGTACCATATGATGCAAAATAAGGATAGTCCACATATACTCATGTATTATAAAACCACACCATTTAACATGGATATCAACAAACACTATAAATTAACTGTGGCAAGGGAGGTCAATTAAAGTAGCAGAGGAAAATTGAGTGAGGGAAAGGGTTTCGGGGGTAACAGTTGATATACAAATTGTGGGGTAAAGAAAACAAGTCAGTTTGCTACAAAATTCCTTATTCAAGTGAATAGGAGGGGGCAGCTTGTGAGGGACATTCACTGGTAAGTAATTTGTTAAAAAATGTATTTATTAAAACGTATATACTCACTGCATCCAGAATTTCAAATTTCTTTTTGGCTTGCAACACATTGATCTGTAACAGAGAAATATGAATGAAACATTTGAACCGTTTAAGAAATAGAGAGGCACTGAATGCCCTACTGACATTTAATGTGTGTTGTGACACATACATACACATATACACATAGCACTACATGTAACCAATTACATGCCAGGTACACTTGTTCTTTGCAATACAGGCAAGATAAGTCTCCATCAGAGTCCTGTCGAAAAACTGGGGTGAAGTTCAAGAAATATGGCACTTGTTTATCAAGTATATACAAAAGTAACATTGACAACTGTGTAACCTTAGAAATTACAATATTTTTTGGGGGAAATCTGAATTTAGGGCTGTGCTTATAAGTACAGAATACATTTTGTGTTAGTTACATAATTTCCTTAGAGCGGTCTCTTGAGTGGGCGTGTTTTGCCTACCAATGGAGAGAATGGTGGAGAAGGAGGGAACAGAGAGCCTTTGTTAAGATAACTGGGTACAACTGAAATTAACACCACACTCTTAATTTATTTCTGTATATCAATCCATGTCAACCTGTCCACTCAATCTAGAACTAGTTAGGAGGGGATCCGGACATTGTTGTAAAGCTGCATTTCCAGCTTTTTCAACATTTGCTGCTGTAACTTTTTGAGCAAATAAAAACTTTTGTAATATTTAAAAGCTGCTCTTTTAAGTGTATTACTGCAAATATACGCCATTACAACAAAATCTGTTATGAGGACACTGTCAATGAGGATAGTCTTGGATCTATATATGGTTGATAAATATTTCTAGATGACAAAATACACAAGTTTTTTTTTAATCATATAATGCTAAGCGATTGGGTAATATACTGAGGAACATAAATGAGATTCATAATGTTAGCTTCATTGAGAAACTGTTTATGTTTTTTGTTGCACTGTTTAAAATAATGTCACAATCCTCCTACTATGAGTGCTTACCAAGTAACGTGGAGCTTCCTGTTTACACTCTGCACATTGTGTGTGTGTACACTGAGTAACAAAACAAATATGTTTGCTCCTTTCACCACCTACTTGTGGCCAGCCACAAAAATGCAGACACCATATTTGCAATTTTTAAGTATGCTCTTTTAAACACATGACATTTAGGACTTGTGTGTATAATAATAATAATAATAATAATAATAATAATAATAATAATAATAAATGTTAGCAGTCAAACTCAGAAGGTTTTCTGGGCACAAATCTCTTCCCTCGCAGAGCTCCTTGGGAGATCATCTCAATGTGGTTATAAGGAAGGTTCAGGCACACTCACCTGTAATACATAGTCCAGTGCCAGGTGCCGGAAGCACTTCCTTGTGATGGTAAGAGTACCCGTGGCTTCCTCCACTTCATGTGGTTTGTGACGTGGGGCCTGGGCATTTTTCACTAATGCAATATCCAGGTCTTCTCTCACCTTGTCAAAATGCTTCTTTGATTCCTTGAATTTCCTAACATCTCTGAAAGGTAAATATATGGATTGGCATTACAAATTCACTTTGAATAACTTGATTAAATAATTTTTCTTCTGCTTCTTTATCATTAAAGGGATAAACTCCTCCACACAGTTGATCAGGCTCAGAGCCAGCAGTCTGAGCCTGACTAATACTTTATTAACATTAATGAGCTCATGTCTCTTGTAAATAATGTAAAGTAATATGTTAAAGGAAGTCAACAACCAAAAAAACGCATGTATCACTTACATTACCCAGTGAAGCACATTTTGCCAATATTTAATTCTGTAATGATTCTACTCTTTTAGGTTTTTGTAAAAGTTCTTAAAGGGACACAGTAGACGGACCAAACATAATGTAATATAAAACTACAGTTACGAGCAATCAATTATACACTGAATGATATTTAAAAATAAATTTCTTATATTAAAATGCACATTGAAGTTTGCAATGTTTACCTTTCTGATCCAACTATTAAGAACAGGATGACCGTGAAGATATATATATATACACATACACACATATACTCAGACCAGTCACAAAATATGCTAGTGGAAAGATCTCTCCACTACATATATACTAGCGACTTGACCGTCAAAAATGATGGCGCAATAAAATTAGAAGCCATGGTAATGTTGTTTGCCACACAATGTTAAGCTTTTTCTACTTACTTTGCGCAGTTCGGGCGTTAACTTTGTATTTTTCCTATCTTGTATTTTTTTTTTTCTATGTCCTGCGTCTCGTAATTTTTTTTTATAAATCCCGCATTTGTCAAGTGCTGGCAGTCTAAGGCGATCTCGCGTTTTGTAAGTATTTGGAGGCTAAGTCCCGCGTGTTTCAATGTGTGATCGGCTCGCCTCGCAGGAGCGCCTTTGGTCCCGCATGTTTCGTTGCCTCCACTGCTCGCCTCATAGTCTTGTCTCGTAGTTTGACAATTATAATATGTGATAGTGTTATTTTGCGTCAAAAGTAAAATCAAGATCTGTACAATGCTGACCTCATGTCAGTGTGCCATTCCATATAAAAGAGTAAGTAAGTTATGCATATGGTCTGTATATCCACTCTTTTGGGTCCCTTGCTTGAATGATGTCAATAGAGCTACAAGGATAGCAGAGGAAGCCTAACCCCACCCTCATATGAGATTTTATAAAATTGTATTATACTCACTTTTTAGCTTTTTTTTTTTAGTAGGTTACTCCTTTAAAGGACTTAATCTGATATTCTTAGAATGTAAAAATAAATAAATAAATAAATACAGCCTTTAATGTATTAATTGTTTATATATATATATATATATATATATATATATATATATATATATATATATACACATACATACATACATACACACTTCTGAGTACATCTAAATATTTAGCTCAGGAGACCTCTTTCCCACACAATTACTTAATATACAGGATTGTATGTAGTGGTCTACAAATGGTCCTCAAAATTTACCATCTTTCTACTTGTGTCCACTTAGTACAGGGCACATATTGAGCTTCATTTGCATGTCACTACCCATAATCCTTAGCTCCAGCAGACACACTCCTGACCTGTGGTAGATGTACTCAGAATGATGTGTATCTTTGCATATTAGAAATATAGTACATTATTCTTAAGGCAGGGAGCACTCTGGCCATTAAGCAAATCTTGTCGGATTCCTATGTCATTCTGTAAAGCCTATTTTTCAAGTTGGACAGTCCTCTTCAGAGCATACCATTTGAATAGTCTCCCCTCACAAGTGAACAAGCTCTCGGCCCATTTTAAAGTGTATATTCAATGAACTAACGAGTCCTCCAGTTTAGTGACTGAACTATATAATAATTGGACCTATCCTAACATAACAGGATAGGTCCAGGATGTTTTAAGGTACAGATACATTTAATTTTTTCACATATATATAAATCGCATAAGCCTTCAGGCACCATTTCTCTCTCTTTTTGGGAATATGGCAGTAAAAGAAAGCCAGATAAAGCACAACACATAATGATCCTGCCATACACTCATTTTGAGTGTAATCTAATGAAGAGATCCAGGTATGTGAAGAGGGAGAGGCTGAGCTGACAGACAGGACAGGGGATTCATACATGGAGGTCTCAGGATGCTGCAAGTGCCCCTCCCCCATACAAAGCTTCTGCTCCTGACAGATTCTCACTTAATTACCCGTTGCTATAGAAACTGTCTCCCTCCCGGCCTGCAATGACGGCTGCTTCTGTGGCCTATATACATTAACTGCATGTCTTGGTAGCTGCTGCAGAGGCCGGCTCTGCACTTGGACAACCAGAAACCAACTCTGGCAACCTTGAGGCTGGCAGAGGGGGTATTACTGGGCCAGAAGCTTTAGTGTCTGCTAACCCACAATGCACTGCAGGAAATTATTGATTATCACAAAAAAGATGTCAGACAGATTCTTATATACTGAAGTGGGCCTATGATTTGCAGCACTGAAAGGGCCAATACAGCCCAAAAATGATCATGCATTTATAAATCAGGTTAAAATACATACAAACACATATTTATTTGCTTATTTAACCTATGTTTAACATGATTTTTGGATTAAAGAGAGAACATGCATTGTGGGAGCGCCTGCCAGTTTCACTGAGAGCAGTGCAATAACTATATTTGTAGCACTTCTGAGGAGGATAGAAGTTTAACAGTTTTAGACATTCAAATGTGAACACAAATTTACTATGTACATATACTGTATATATGGGCAAGCATCCCTTTCACACAAAGTATCACGGATGCATCCATTGTCAAGCAGAGGCATAAACAAAAAACAATCTAATTAAATTCATTTTATGACTTTTCTTCTGCTTAATTAGAGGTTTAATCCGTTTTCAAACATATTTTCCCCCCCAATGTATATAATGTCCCTTGATGCTTCAGTCAGGTGCAAAATCTGTTAATCTTCCCAATAAAATTGCAACTTACAGGGGTGCCATTGCACTGGAAAATAATGAAAATAACAAAAGCACAATTTTGGACTCACTCTTTGACGAAGATATGTAGCTGCTGTCGCACGGACCGCTGTGCCTGATCAAAAAGGATCTGAAAAAGAAAACACAAATCTGTTAGTATTCTTATAATGCAAACTTGAATGAACATAACACACACTCACAATAGGATAATGCAGGGACATACTTCATATCTTATAAATGATAGTATCCCTGCAAAGCAAGGATCAGCAACCTATGGCTCGATGTGGCTCAGTACAAATCAACATGTGGCTCGTCTGTCACGCCAAACATTAATCAGCATGAATTCAAATCCTTGTTACCTGTGAACTCAAATAAGTGTTATTTTGCTTCAAAAGTTAAAAAAAAAAAAAAGATCTGTACAATGCCGACCTCATGTCAGTGTGCTGTTTCATATAAGAGTAAGTAAGTTATACATATGGTCTATATATCCGCTCTTTTGGGTCCCTTGCTTGAATGATGTTGATAGAGCTACAAGGATAGCAGAGGAAGCCTAACCCCACCCTCATATGAGATTTTATAAAATTGTATTATACTCACTTGCTAGCTTTAGTAGGTTACTCTTTTAAAGGACTTAATCTGATATTTTTAGAATGTAAAAATAAATAAATGCAGCCTTTAATGTACTAATTGTATTGTGTGTGTGTATATATACACACATATACATATATATATATATATATATATATATATATATATATATATATATATATATATATATATATATATATAAACACCCCGTTATCCGTCACCCACGGGGACTGCCTATTGCTGGATAAGTGTAGTTGCCGGTTGCTTGAGAGTCACTGTTTTATGCAGCCTAATTAATCCTATACCCCCTAAAAACCCATAAACTATCTATTAAACAGTTACTGCTATCTATTCTAAGTAATAAAAAAAAAAAAAAACTACAGAAAAAAAGTTAACATTTAAAAAAAAAAAAAAATTGGATGGCGGTTGTGTTGGATAATGCTGACTAATTGAGAGTTTTTTGTCAATTGGGGAATAGAGGCAGGTGCCGGTTGCTTAAGAGTCCCAGATAAATCAGGATTTTACATTTACATTATATATATATATATTATATATATATATATATATATATATATATACACACATATATATATATATATATATATATATATTGAGGTCAGAAACCAATTTTTTTTTAAACCGTATTTCTTTCTTTCCTTGGATGAAGGTCAACTGGAACTTTTCTCTATCCGAACATAAAGATTTTTTTTTAAAGTAAATAATACATATAATCTATACTACTTAGTAAATTAAAGGCGGTTTTATTAATATTTTAAAACATTTTCATGCACACAGCAGGGGCAAAGGGGCAATCCTAACAAAACTTCAAAATAAGACAATGGGACAAAAATACAGGAGTAGACAAACCACATAAAAATGATATACTAGGTAAAAAATAGGAACAGGGATTGTGGTGCAGTCATATAGACATGGCATTACACTAAAAAAACATAACCAGAAGTAATAATATAGAAGCTTATGCGATTTTGTTTTGATAGGGTGGTGTATTAAATATGAATCAATCCTCTCTACCTCTAGCTAATATAAGGCCTCCCAAAAACAGTGACGAGATCCACCGTAAGGCAATGCTTGACAATTGGCCAAAAAGTTTTTATTACTGACTAAGTTTTAGATAATATACATATATTTCTAGATTTAAGCCTAACTAAACTAGCTGCCTTGTAAGTTTTAGATATATTTGTAGTCAAATTGCTGTCTACTATTGGGCTCAGAAATTCCCTTAATTATTCCAGAAGAATAGCATTAATGCTTTTAACATCATGCAACCTAATGAAAGATGTGACACAGCAGAGGGCCAGATTACATTGGTCTGGAGATTTACAAACCATGAATATCCTTTAAAAACTATATATATTTCCTTTTAGTTAATCCTGCAGAAAATGTATCCAAACTAATGTGATCTAACATGTACATATTCAGTGCCCATTCACAAGATATGGACACCAATAAGGACTGCTGTATGGTGTAATAAACTGAAGACACTTGACAAGAGGAAAGAGGCACCATCAGGATATACTAAGGAATATGTAAACTAAATAGATTTTTTTTAAAGTGACTTTTTTGTTTGATTATATTGTTTTTACATTAAGTTCTTATTTTAGTTCATGGTTTCTTAGGAAATGCATGCAACCTTTAGAGGAGACTTCACATACATGACAGTTTTAGTTTGCATTTCTACATTCAGACAGTAGAGGGGAACAGACACACATATTTAAGCCTTCCTTTTACAGAATAGCAAACAAAATATACCCAGGCCAAATAAAGAATGCAATCTTTTCACATAGGAATTTGCAGCAAAAAAAAAACTATAAAGGTTCAAGGAAACCTAGAACATGGTGGTCACTGGGGGCACCTGGGTCAAAATCAGCTCATTTCTTCCAAACCTTCTCTGTATATTTACTGTGGATACCTCCTAAAGCTTCCAAATCCTAGAATAAACATGGTGTCCATTCTACGTCTATCCGTCCTTATGCAAACCTCTTGTGTTATATTAAATCCTTGTGTGTGCATCCATTAAAAATATGGACCATTATATTATTTTCATATTTTTTTTAACCTTGTTGAATTTCTCAAAAAATAAACTAACCTGATTCATAAAACATTGTAAAATACCCAAATACATCCAGTAGCACATGTTAACACCTCCACACATGTGTACATTCATTGGACTTGTTTGTACTAACTCCTGCATAGTGTCATTCACAAACTGATGACTAAGGGCTAATGGACAATGCAACAATGCAACACGTAATCTGAGCTATTATGGACTCCCTCCTGATAGCCTGAAGCTTTACATCACAAGGTAGAGTGTCAGTATGCAGCTAATGTTCCCAGCATGCACTGCTATATGTAAAGTGGCCATCAGGGGGAGCTGAACTGACAAGTTTCAGCCCATAAAAACCCAGCTGCATCCTTCATTCTGCTCTAACTTGGACTGGGAATGGGAATGGGATCTATGGAGTATTTCTTGACTGTAATCTCAAGCACAAGGCCACTGAATCCTCCTGCGTTGCTCTGCTTTACTATGTACTGTCCTATTTGTGCTTACTGTTCCCTAGCACTGTGGAATATGTCTGGCTCTTTACAAATAAGAGATAATAATAATACTGTATACAGAGTGGACAATATTTCTATCACCTTTCTACCCGCCATAACATATTTCACGACTTGTCCGAGCATTTCATCCAATTTATTTTACCGTTTAAGTCTCATTATAAGCAAAAGCTACAGGATCCTCCCTTTGTCCCCAAATTCAAGGCTATATTCTAAGGAAGTTGTGAAAATATGCCTAAAAGATAACAACTTAAGTCAATGGAGGAATAAAAGTAGTACAGGTATACCACTCTTAACGCTATTCCTTTAAATGTGATGTTCGCTATAGCACTATATATAGTGCTCTTTTTGACCTCCAAACCCTGTTTAGCCCTTAAAATCCCTGCTCAGCACTCTCCGATTCACAGTAGCGCTGTCTGAGCGATATATCGATATAAAGACCCGTTTGGCACTCTTTACACATAGCGCTCCCGGCTGAGGAACACATGTGGAGCAATACATAGGGTATGGCTGCACATTTGAGATCAATTTGCATATAACCACCCAGAGTCCTTAGCTGCAGTGGAAGCATGTTTACTGATCAATTCTTTTTAAAAAAAGCAGTCTGTGTATGTGTGCTCAGAATAGCTTTTATTACTTTACTAGATAAACAATGGAGGACAATTTAATCCTCTTTTTACCCAACATATTTCTTGTCTAGAGAGTGTTATTGCACAACATGGGAGGAGGCATCATTTAGGACGGGGAGGTAGGAAAAGCTCTAGCAGAATAGATTTTTTTGTTAATAGAAAATTATCCAGACAGCAATTTGTAAGAGTATGTTTTCTGGACAACATAAAACTGAATTATTTAGTATTTCTGTCCTCTTCTAATTGGTTTTGTGAATGTTTTTTTAAACTCTTGCAACACCGAATCTTAATTAGTTAGAAAATGAACATTGAGCAACTTCTATCCATCATATCATAATAATCGGATATATAAATCATATAACGATCTGAAATTGGACTTGTACGAACAATATTTAATGATGTGCAATGTTAATTGGTTCTGTGACGGAGGAACAGCTAGCAGAGAAGAGGTTAAAGGAAATTAATTAATGTAATGATCTAGACATCTCAATCAGTAAAACGGTCTCACCAAAATGAATGAGTGATGAAGCACTCTATAGCAATGCGTTACAAAGCATCGTTTTCTCCTCACATGTCTGTGCATTTAGACATGTGCACGGGTTTCCAGTTAGAAAAACAAACATGTAAAAGGAATGAAGAAGCCATTACTGACAAAGGGTCGGCTTTTTGAAATAAGTGTGTGACTCACTCCAGATTCAGGCGGTTACATAGTCAAACTCGACAATTAAATAAAACCAGACATCATTATGGTTTAGCAACATAAATCTGAAAAGCCACTAAAGATAAACATGAACCTGTTATTTTAAGGAAAGATAAAAAAGGACCACTGTAGTTTATATAGTACGTAACAAAATAACATTAGTAGGTCAGCAAGGCCGGACATATTTTTTTAGAGAAAATCTTATGTTTAGATGACACAGATTGTGTCATGGAGGATTCTATCTTAGACTATCAGTAGTTTGAGCGGGAGGGTTATTGTACAGGACCTTACTCTGCCATTGAGTTGTATTACCAAGTGTGCTATTCGGAAATAACGTTTTCAGCAGAACCTTCTCACTGGTTTCTAATCCTTTTACAAACAAAGAAAACATGGTCAACCATTGAAAGATGTAATTATTTAATTTAAATGGTGTAAAAAAAACATTTTGCCCATTATCAGGTCAAGCTCAGTGATCCTTTAAGTCTCGAGTTGCACATTTTTGTTTGAGAGGCACCATATAAGTTTTAGTAGAAAAAAAATCAAATTATGGTGACTCAATTGGTTCATGATATAAAAGCCAAGAAAAACTTATAAGAAAAGACTTTGATTCAATACAGTACATAATGGAAGTATGTTTTTGAAAGAGAGTAATATGAGAACAAGAAGTCCTGATTTGAAATAGAGGTAGCGATAAACAAATGAAAGGATTTGAGATATGCCTGGGTTAAGGCAGAATGTATTAATCTTAGCAGATATACTAGAGAATTGCCCGTCAAAAAATGACGGCAATGAAATTGTAAGGTAGCTAATGCGGTTTGGTGTATAATAATGAAATATATAATACATTAATAAATGAATATACTTTACCTATTTTGAAGCATTGTGTTGAAGAGCTGGCAATCTGTTTTGATGTTGCTGCAGCATTAGTGGTGTGTAGCTGCTGTGTAAGCGTGATGAATGTGTGCAGTGTAATAGTGTGCGTGCGCAAGATAAAACCGTTAGCGTAGCTGTGTACTTCCGCATTAAAATGGCGGGTAATGTGTGGTATGCGTCTGTAGCGGAATATCCGTAGGTGTTTTGTGGCGTTTTGCGTGTTTCTAGTGGTGTTTTTGCGTGTTTAGAGTGCTGTAGCCTCGTTTTCGTTTTGTTCGGCGGCCATTTTTTCTCTCGCTTAGAGAATTTTCGAGTGTCTTAACTCTTATTTTGAGTTAAATTAAAATTGTAACTTCATTTTTTGAGGTCCTGGATGCTCCCTCTTGCTGTAGGTAAGCTTTTTATGTGTGTGTTGTGTGTATTTATTGTGATTTTCATTTTTTCCTGTCCGCGGGTTGCGACCGTTTTTTGCGAGGTCGTAATGAGTGGTAACGTGTCTCGTATGTGGTTTGCGTTGCGATGTAAACTTTGCGAGGGTCGCAGTTGCTGTGTCGTGTTGTTTGCGTTACGACGTAAAGTTTGCGAGGGTCGCAATTGCTGGCAAGGAGCGCCTTTGGAGCTCCATGCCAGCAACTGAGGCCCTCGCTTCGCCCCTTCGCGAGGGCGAGCCCGCAAGCGTTGGCAACAACTCGTACGCTCACAACTATATATGTGATAGAATGGGCAGACTAGGTGACCTTATTGCTTCTTATCAGAGGCCAAAATCCATATTTCCATGTAAGTGGCATTCTGTAAAGCCAGGACAGATGAGGAGCCAGATGCAGGGAAGTCCGAATCAAAGACAATGGAGTGGTCAAAGAACAGTCCAAATGCCTAGGGCTAACAGAGAGTTTCAGAAGGGGAGAGAAGCAAAAGGTGGGACAACAAGCAAGTTAAGAGTGTCCAGAAACAGAACCAAAAGGTCAGGAAACCAGAAGACCACAAAAAAAGCACAGATATTCCAAGCTACCGCAATAAAGCAGAACACCCGAGCAAGGCTTGGCTTGATATAGGCCTAAATTCAATTACTGGACTAGATAACCACTGCACCTAGAAAAGAGTCAGCACAGGTAAAAGTCGGGCCGAATCCTATTCCACAAGCTATTTAACCTGTGTCTCCTTGAACAGAAGGCACTGATGCAAAGAAAGATGTGGGCACATACACAAGTGCTTAGTAATGCGAGGGTGCAATCTTAGATGCAAAAAGGGAGATGCGATAAGTGCAACCTGGTGGCTAGGAGAAGGATCATGACACATTCAATCCAATTATATCCGACCCACACTAACATACTGTATTGCTAATTAGCATATTGAGTACAGATTGCAAATCTCAAAAAATATTTTTCAGTGTTTAACGAGGTCCTGTGTGTTCTTGTGTCTCCTATAAATAAATATTAAAGGGGGAATTTAAAATACTCTGTTTGAAGAACAGGCAAACTATGAAGCCTTTAATGTATATACATAATTATGCTGCAGTAGGAGCCACCATTTCCATTCTTGATTCTACAGGTGGAATGAGACATTTGAAGCTATCATCTGTTACAATGGAAATTTGCTAATTCAAAACATCAGTCCCTTCATTAAGATGAATGGAAATTCCATTAATCACAAAGGCTACACCCTGCTGAAAAAGCAACTAAAACAAGCAGCTCAAAAAGACAGTGGTAAAAATAATCTGCATAAAAACATATTTTTAGAATACTTAAATACAATATTTTGGCCACTATCAAGCTTAATTTGAAGCATATTGACTACAGTTATCTTTTAAGAGTGGAAAGATTAATTATTACTAATAGACCTTGTAGCCAGTGTAATGTAATAATTTTCATAGTGACGTATAGCTTTAAAAGGTTGTCTGATGACACAGAAGGATTATGTATCAACACATCCATTTTTCTTTAAGGTTGCAGAAGGATGAACATTTTTTTCGTTTTTCCCTGAGGGCCACACGTTATGTAAATGTCTATTGTATGTCACAATAATGCATGTGCACACACCACATCCACACATGCCCAAGAGCTGAATCATCAGTCTGCATCACTTGTCTGTAAGGTGATAGTCAGAGGCTCCAGTCCATGACATTCTTCCATATATAAAGACACGTATATAGAGATATAAAGCAGCAACAAGCCTTATTGTGTTTATAAGCATGCCCAAACAGGCTCACATACAGAAGATGATCGAGAGCAAAGGCATGACGGTACAAACACCAGAAATCAATTCAGATGCAGAGGAAGATAAGCATGCTATGATGAATCACTGGTGTTAGTAGTGAAAGTTGTTTATTACGATGTAAACTACTCTAAACACCTCCCATTAATATCGGTCCTGCATATTTAAAGGTCTGAGTTTATTTTAATGGGCTACTGTAGTGGTCAAATAGTAGGGTTCATTGGTTTAATAAATTTACACTTGAATTTTAGTGTTTCAGAGAATAGCAGAACTGATTCTCTACAGCCCCTATTAGTCCATGAGATGTGAGATTTTCTGGCCAGGATACTGCCCTAATTTTTGTTCTGATAATCTAGTGGCTACTGTTTAGTTAGTTATAGATTCCTATCAGGACAGCCTTCTTGTCACATCCTATCCCACTCCCTCATTAGGGACTGGAAAGCAGTTGAGAAACATTAGAGATCAAATGTAAATTTAAAAACTATATTGAAACAGTTTAGTTTCTTTTTAAATACAGATTAAGCAGCTGAGTACAAAACCTTATAATTAAATATTATTATTACTAACAATAATGACTTTATTGCTGCTCAGTTATTACATAAACAACAAATTAAACCCTATTGTATGAGCACTACAAAGGTCCTTTAAAGAACAATAACACTGGCAATGACTTGTCCTAGTCATTTTTTTTTTATCTCAACTGCATGTATTTGGAGATATTCTTGCTTTTCTCTCTTTATCACAAGTACATTTATTGCATGCCTCTGGATCTGAGAGGTTGTAGGGGCCCTTTAAAAAGATGAAGGTCATGAGAAACGGCAATCTCAGGTCCTGGCATACAGATGGAGAAGTGGAGGCAGTGACAAATTTTATTTTACGGGGATCCAAGATCTCTTCAGATGGTGACTATGGCATGAAATGAAAAGGCGCTTGCTTCTATGGAGGAAAGCTATCGCAAGGACAAGCTAGTAAAAAGTAAAGATATTAAATTATCAACAAAGGTCCACATAGTAAACATATGGTATTCCCAGTAGTAACATACAGATGTGAGAGCTGGACCATAAAGAAGGCTGAGCGATGTAGAATTGACGCCTTTGAATTGTGTTGGAGAAGACTGCTTAGAGTCCCTTGGACTGCAAGAAGATCCAATAAATCAATACTTCAGGAGACAAACCACTAGAAGGTATGATCATGAGGCTGAAGCTCAAATATTTTGGCCATATCATGAGAAGACAGGATTCGCGAGAGAAGGCTCTGGTGTTGGGAAAGATTGAAGGCACACGAAAAAGGGGGAGGCAGAGGGTAGATGGATAGATGAGCTTGATATAACTCAGAGGGGCAGTGATTAACTGATGTGCCTGGCGTGCTGCGGTCCATAAGGTCACAAAGAGTTGGACACAACTGAACGACAACACAAAGGAGCGCTTTGCTGACTGCACCCATTAGTGGCACCTCAATGACAGGCATAAACATACTTTGTTCTTAGCTATTTCTCTTGAGACTTGTCTGGCATTTAGGGCCTGACTGTGCTTGTGAGCAGAGTGAGTCAAATGGCATTCTAAGCAAACCAAAATCCTATAGAACAAGATAAGTATTTAGCAAGTCTCATTCTCAGAGGAGAAACTGGGACACACTTGAGGATATTTGAGGATAGAGGATATTTAACGGTTTTAGAATTTGGTTGGACAAACAGCAAAAGGAAAAATCTACTATGTGTAAATGGAAAAGGTGCAAAAGTGGGGTGAAGTGTTTTGGAGATAATGTATGCTGCCCAACCATCTACTTTAGAATATAAGCTCTCAGGAGCAGGGATCTCTACTCCTAAGCAACACACCTTATATCAACATGTGTTACAGTACGATTCTGTACTTACTGCATACATTATAGGTTCCCTTATATATAGCACTAAGTAAAATGTTATCCCCCTCCTGGGTCGCTACCTTATTGTGGTGAAGGGCACTTGCATACCTCAATGAAGCTGTGAGCTATGCTATGTAGGGTCATTCATGATGGGTAGGTCATAGCAGATAGGTCAGACAAATCATTGTTCACTGGAGAAGGAACCTCAACGATAAGCACAACCAGACAAGATATGCCTGGCGTGCTGTGGTCCATGTGGTCATGGAGAGTCGTACATGACTGAACGACTAAACAACAGTAACTATGTACTTAAACATTTCCTATGAATGGGCTTTCTCTCCTATCCAACTAGGAGGAGTTGTACAGGCCTGTAAATGTCACGTTTCTTAGCGATCACATGCCTGCAGCTATCTATTGTGATGTATTGATCATTCCACCACTAAATGCTGAAGCAGAAAAATGTGCTACAGTCATGTATGAGCTCAACAATCACATACAGTATACACTGAACATGCCTCTCGCATATGAGCTGATACTGTGTCACAATCATCAATTCACCAGGGTGTCTGCAGTGCAGCCTCACGCTCTCTCTTTCCACCAATAATAATAACTGTAAATTCACTTTGAACCCAAAGTGGGACTCGCACCAACATTTTGCTACTCCCAGGGACTTCATTTTGAGCTCTTAGCATCAAGAGACCATCCCGACCTACAATGCGCCATCAGATCTCTTGTATTTTAAAGAGTATTTTTTTTATTTAGCAACTTCTCTCCACCTAACGTTAGTCTACAGAGGGTGAAGGAGGATCTGCCCAATTTTCTGTAGGTTTACAATAGCCACTGTAGTGAAGGGGACAGATCGAGAATTGCATGTAAAGCCTCCTATCAGGACAGCCCTACCGAGCAGATCGTCTTCCACCCCCTGAACACCTAGCAGGGGTGGAAAGAAGCAGATCTGAAGCCCAAATGTAATGGTTAAAAGCTACATTGATTTTTGTCACTCAAATACTGATTTAATGGCTAGCCAGTTATTAAATCAATGAAACCCTATTGTATCAGCACAACTGTGGTCCTCAGATTTCCAAGGATGTTGCAGGGACAAACAAAAATAAGGAATTTAAGCATGCCTGAGATGAGCACAAAGCTATCCTGTGTGAAAGTAGATAGAATGGGCAGAATACACAGACCTTTTGGTTCTGAGCTGCCAGCAAATCTATATTTCTATGTAGTTTTGCTCCAACTGAATCTTTTCTGCAGGAGGGAGATACAAGCAGAATAATGTGATTTGTCAGCCTAAATATAAATGTAGTGTTCTCTTATACCCCTCCCCAAACCTTCATCCTGGATGCAGTTATTTGCATGGCAGGGTCTGAGAGCATCTCTATGTATTTTCTCTGCAGCTGTTTCCCTTCCCCCTGCTCCTTACTGATGAATAAATCATTTCTCCCAAGACAGGATGGGGAAGTCCGTTTCCAGTAAAACGCCCTTAGCTCTGAGAGCAGATGATGGAGAGCTCAGTAGATGCTCAATTCTTATCCTAATGTTTCCTGTGAGTGTGCCCTCCCCACCTCCTCTTTCATGCCCACCCTGTACTCCTGCTGTCTCTCTCAGCTCCTGGCTGCCCGCAGCCTCCAGTTAAACCCTTTACGTTAAGACATCAGGAAATGAGATGGGATTTTCTGTCTGACCTTCCGCTGCCTCCTGTCTCTAAGCCTCATCTCTTGGTTCTGACGTATGAGGCTTTGAGCTTTTTACAATCAGTGTGTGATTGAGCCTTGGATGGCGGTGTGTGCTGCACTGGGCACAGAGGGATTACACTGCCCATCAGACACACCATGCCCACCTCTCTACTTTATAGGCTTTCATTAACATTTATATGGCGGCTGTAAAAAGAAGCTATTAATGTGTTCAAAAAGCTTTGCAGACATTTACTCATGATTATTCATAAGAGTCAGTAAAAATGCACATTATGAATACTTTAATACCGACTTTAATTATATAATGACAAAATCCGGGCTCCTAAATAATTTTAGGAAGTATAGTGTATCACTATAAATGGGGTTGATTCCTGGCTCCTAAAAATTCTATAGATTATAAACTGTGTACTGTGTACGTTTGAGTTTAAGCTCAATAACAGGACCCTCCATTCTTTTGTATTGTGTTCATATTGTTTTTGCCTTACTTAACCCTGTATAGTGCTACGGAATATGTTGGAGCGTAACACATAAATGATAATAATAATAATAAGATCAAATATTCAGCTCATAAGATTTATACCACCATTTAACTTGTCTTTGGTATAGACAGAGGTCTGTGACTAAAAGTGATCCTTGGCCTGCATTCAGGTAGTCCATGATGCACCTGGAAACACATTATACAACGGTTGTTTAGTTGTTCAGTTGTGTTCGACCCTCCATGACCCTATGGAAAACAGCATGACAGGCACATCGATCATCACGTCTCTGGTTGTGCTTATCCATAAGGTTATCTTGGCAAATATACTGGAGTGGATTGCCAATTCCTTCCCCAGTGGACTGTGATTTGTCTGACCTCTATGCTATGATCTGCCCACCTTGGGTGACCCTATATGGTACAGTTCACAGCTTCATTGAAGTACACAAGCACCTTTACCATGACAAGGTGCGATCCAGAAGGGGATTATACAATATACTATACCATAAAATATTTTAATTTTCTCTTTTCATGGTACAAATCCCTAAAGCCTAGAGATGAATATACATTTTTTTGGAGTTAAAGTATTTGGTATAAAGCACTAGGAATTATTATAATATTCTATTGCCTTCTGATCACCATTTACTGTGCAGAAGCATACAGAGAGATAATTCAGTTATATACATTATTTGTGTATTTAGAGAGATATATGCAACCGCTTTCACAGTTTACTAAACCTCAAATCATTAAATTACACTAACAAAACAACATTTTGTAAAGTGCAAAAGATTATCTATTAAGTGCATGACGGGAAATGCTGGGAGCACCATGTACCATCTTCCAAGAAAGTAAGAACTGGTTAATATATAGACAGTGCCTTGCAAAGTATTCACCCCCTTGACTTTTTACCTATTATGTTACATTACAGCCGTAAATTCAATGTTTTGTTAATCTGAATTTGATGTGATGGATCAGAAAACGATAGTCTAAGTTGAAGTGAAATAAGAAATATATATACATAAAACTATTTTTTAGAAATAGAAAACAGAAAATTGGCATGTGCAAGTCACATAATAATTAGATTGTACACAGGTGGACATCAATTCACTAAGTGTCACCTGTCATTACATATACACACCTTTTTTGAAAGGCCCCACAGGCTGCAACACCTAAGCAAGAGAGGCACCACTAACCAAACACTGCCATGAAGACCAAAGAACTCTCCAAACAAGTAAGGGACGATGTTGTTGAGAAGTGCAAGTCAGGGTTAGGTTAGCAAACCTGCCAAGAGACGGCCGCGCGCCAAAACTCACAGACCGGGCAAGGAGGGCATTAATCAGAGAGGCAGCACAGAGACCTAAGGTAACCCTGGAGGAGCTGCAGAGTTCCACAGCAGAGACTGGAGTATCTGTACATAGGATGACTATAAGCCGTACTCTCCATAGAGTTGGGCTTTATGGTAGAGTGGCCAGAAGAAAGCCATTACTTTCAGCAAAAAAACAAAATGGCACATTTGAGTTTGGGAAAAGGCATGTGGGAGACTCCCAAAATGTATGGAGGAAGGTGCTCTGGTCTGATGAGACTAAAATTGAACTTTTCAGCCATCAAAATAAACGCTATGTCTGGCACAAACCCAACACATCACATCACCGAAAGAACACCATCATCACAGTGAAACATGGTGGTGGCAGCATCATGCGGTGGGGATGTTTTACAGCAGCCGGGACTGGGAAACTGGCCAGAGTTGAGGGAAAGATGGATGGTGCTAAATACAGGGATATTCTTGAGCAAAACCTGTATCACTCGGTGCGTGATTTGAGGCTAGGATGGAGGCTCACCTTCCAGCAGGACAATGACCCCAAACACACTGCTAAAGCAACACTTGAGTGGTTTAAGGGGAAACCTGTAAATGTGTTGGAATGGCCTAGTCAAAGCCCAGACCTCAATCCAATTGAAAATCTGTGGTCAGACTTAAAGATTGCTGTTCACAAGCGTAAACCATCCAACTTGAAGGAGCTGGAGCAGTTTTGCAAGGAGGAATGGGCAAAAATCCCAGTGGTAAGATGTGTCAAGCTCATAGAGACTTATCCAAAGCGACTTGGAGCTGTGATTGCCGCAAAAGGTGGCTCTACAAAGTGTTGACTTTAGGGGGGTGAATAGTTATGCACATTGACTTTTTCTGTTATTTTGTCCTATTTGTTGTTTGCTTCACAATAAAAAAAAAAAAAACCTCTTCAAAATTGTGGTCATGTTCTGTAAATTAAATGATGCAAATACTCATACAATCCATGTTAATTCCAGGTTGTGAGGCAACAAAACACGTAAAATGCCAAGGGGGTGAATACTTTTGCAAGGCACTGTAGGTGTCAGCCCCAGTGTGAAGGAAATTAACAGAACTGCCCTGAATAATCCAGCTGTCAAATTATGTAAAATCAAATGATATTGTATCTGTGCATATTAAAAAATGTCATGCAGAGACCCAAAGCAAAACGCGTCACGTATTTCAAGCAAGTGGCACGTTTATATCCATGACCTTGAATAACTTCATCTCCCCAGGTCTCAGATATCAAATCATAGATTGTAAACGGATTACTGAATGAGCCAAGAGGGTAAAATTCTATATACAGCTCTGCAGACTATAGTGTAACTGTGAGACATGGAGTCCCACAGGGAGTAAATAACAGTCTGCCGTAGCGTTGTGTTGTTATTATCACTGTAAGAGTCTGGATGGTCTAGTGTAGGGCTGGTGGGCGGCTAGCAGACGTTCTTCCTGCTGGTGCTATTTAAGGCTATTTATGAATGAGCAACTTTCCTTCCTTTTTGTCCCGTTTACCCACACATATGTGACACATATACAGTGGACATTATGGAATTTAACAGGTTTATTTAATTCATATAAATCTACAGCTCAAAATATTGTAAAGCAGGGTTAGGTGCCTCATGCTGTTAATAGCAGGATGGGCTGACTGTAACCTTTTTGTGGGATATTGGAGGTTATCATTAACTATCCAATATATTGTATAAGATACTCACATCTGCAAACAAATAATATTTAATAAAGTGTCCTGTGTACTTGTAGACATTGAGTGTGCAGTTTCTGAAGCTTTATCTCACTTACAAACTAGACATATCCCACAGTATCCGCCTAATTTCCCCCATAAAGAACAGGCCAGCTCTAAATGCCAAGCAGGCTAATCAGGCAAAATAACATTGGTCATCAATGTGCAATTGATTATGGGATCCAATCTGGATTACCCTATAAACTTTAAAATTCAAAAAATTTAAAGGAACATGGTAGTTTGGGAAAAATGTACATGCTTGTAAAGTCTGTAACAAAATAACAACATTAGTAGGTATGCAAAACAGGAACATAAAAGCTTTTTAGAGAAAGTCTTATATTTAGATGACTCTGATTGTATCACATGGGATTCCATTTTAGAACATTAGTCTGCATGTAGTTTGAGATATAATGGGGCCTTATTCTGTCATTTAGATCCATTGGCAAGGGGCTATTTGAAGGTGGCATTTAACATAAGTGAATACAGATCGTATATGTGTCTACAGCTCCTCCGACTCCTCTCTGGATTGTAACACTAAAAGTCCATCATTAAAGCAAATCGGACAACAACAGTTAAAAGTAAAGTCTGTAGTTATTAATTTTTTAGCTGCGTAAAAATATTTTGTCCAACATCAAATCAAGTCTCAGAAAAAAAGCAAATAAAAATAATGCACTTTAGTGGTCCTCTAATAGCATTCTCTGTGACAGGCACCCATTAAGGGTACACATTTTAGCTCATTTACAGAGATGAAATTACCGGTAGAATCTCAGCATAACTCTGCTACACGAAAAGACCAGCACTGAAATGCCAGGCATTCTGTATGAGAGAGTAAACAATACCAAAAATGAATCTCAGACACAACTGGTCTACAACATAGAGCTGCTACTAATCTTCCTAGGCACAATGCAGCCCTGAAATATGTACTATTTAAAAAAGGGGGCCCTGAAAGAAAAGGCCTGGTCACCTAACAGGCCATAACTTGAGGATCTCTCAGTCTGATTACAAGTGGGAAAATCAAAAATTATTGTGGCGGCAATTACCACCACTAGTACAGAGTTATCCTTAGAGATATTGGCCTGAAATAAAACTTGAGGGATGTAGTTGCTGCTTGCATCCTATGGAATAATTTGAGTCCAACTATGAGAAAAGCAGTATATAAAGTATTGCTATTAACATTATTAATTATATTAGTACGGTAATCATGCCATTCTGTCTCTGTTCAGGAAGTGGCAAATTCTGCAGCAATGTGAATGTCCCCAGGATAGGTGTCATATTCATAATCCTAGACCTTACAGCACACGTTCAGCTGCTGGTGGTATTGAATTACTTTTATTCCATGGAAAACAATTTCAGTGGAGATGATACCTTTTAGTCGCTGGGTAGGATTAGATTGCAAGCTTTCAAGGTTGTATTGCCTTTGTCAAAGCAAATAATCAAATGGAATCTAGAAAGCTTGTCGTACATATAAACAAGATGATTAGACTAAAATTGGTCATACTGTAGATAAGGTTTGGTGAAACGCTGAGTGCTACAAATGCCACCTCACAGTAGGTAGTTGTACATATCACATGGATCCCTTACTTTAGACGGTGACCCCCCAATGTGCCAGTCACTTTCTCTCTCTACGCTTCAGGTCACCCCCCAATGTGCCAGTCACTTTCTCTCTCTACGCTTCAGGTCATCCCCCAATGTGCCGGTCACTTTCTCTCTCTACGATTCAGGTCACCCCCCAATGTGCCAGTCACTTTCTCTCTCTACGCTTCAGGTCATCCCCCAATGTGCCGGTCACTTTCTCTCTCTACGCTTCAGGTCACCCACCAATGTGCCAGTTACTTTCTCTCTCTACACTTCAGGTCACCCCCCAATGTGCCAGTCACTTTCTCTCTCTACGCTTCAGGTCACCCCCCAATGTGCCAGTCACTTTCTCTCTCTACGCTTCAGGTCACCCCCCAATGTGCCGGTCACTTTCTCTCTCTGCACTTCAGGTCACCCCCCAATGTGCCAGTCACTTTCTCTCTCTACGCTTCAGGTGACCCCCCAATGTGCCAGTCACTTTCTCTCTCTACGCTTCAGGTGACCCCCCAATGTGCCAGTCACTTTCTCTCTCTACGCTTCCGGTCACCCCCCAATGTGCCAGTCACTTTCTCTCTCTACGCTTCAGGTCACCCCCCAATGTGCCAGTCACTTTCTCTCTCTACGCTTCAGGTCATCCCCCAATGTGCCGGTCACTTTCTCTCTCTACGCTTCAGGTCACCCCCCAATGTGCCAGTCACTTTCTCTCTCTACGCTTCAGGTCATCCCCCAATGTGCCGGTCACTTTCTCTCTCTACGCTTCAGGTCACCCACCAATGTGCCAGTTACTTTCTCTCTCTACACTTCAGGTCACCCCCCAATGTGCCAGTCACTTTCTCTCTCTACGCTTCAGGTCACCCCCCAATGTGCCAGTCACTTTCTCTCTCTACGCTTCAGGTCACCCCCCAATGTGCCGGTCACTTTCTCTCTCTGCACTTCAGGTCACCCCCCAATGTGCCAGTTACTTTCTCTCTCTACACTTCAGGTCACCCCCCAATGTGCCAGTCACTTTCTCTCTCTACACTTCAGGTCACCCCCCAATGTGCCAGTCACTTTCTCTCTCTACGCTTCAGGTGACCCCCCAATGTGCCAGTCACTTTCTCTCTCTACGCTTCAGGTGACCCCCCAATGTGCCAGTCACTTTCTCTCTCTACGCTTCCGGTCACCCCCCAATGTGCCAGTCACTTTCTCTCTCTACGCTTCAGGTCATCCCCCAATGTGCCGGTCACTTTCTCTCTCTACGCTTCAGGTCACCCCCCAATGTGCCAGTCACTTTCTCTCTCTACGCTTCAGGTCATCCCCCAATGTGCCGGTCACTTTCTCTCTCTACGCTTCAGGTCACCCACCAATGTGCCAGTTACTTTCTCTCTCTACACTTCAGGTCACCCCCCAATGTGCCAGTCACTTTCTCTCTCTACGCTTCAGGTCACCCCCCAATGTGCCAGTCACTTTCTCTCTCTACGCTTCAGGTCACCCCCCAATGTGCCAGTTACTTTCTCTCTCTACACTTCAGGTCACCCCCCAATGTGCCAGTCACTTTCTCTCTCTACACTTCAGGTCACCCCCCAATGTGCCAGTCACTTTCTCTCTCTACGCTTCAGGTGACCCCCCAATGTGCCAGTCACTTTCTCTCTCTACGCTTCAGGTGACCCCCCAATGTGCCAGTCACTTTCTCTCTCTACGCTTCAGGTACCACTAGACTGAGAGCGGTCTAGTTCAGGGTGAATAACTGGAAAGCTTTGTGACATGATCCTCTCTCATTTCCTGGGATGTGCACACCAGAACATCTGGCAGCCGCCAGCGCCCCCGTCACTGTGAGATTATGCAACACCCAGCCGGGCCCAGCAGATGTGCGCTGCTATCCTGTAATAATCCAGTCTCAACAGGCAAATGAGATGAGTGCTTTAAATAAGCACTGCACACAATCCAGCCTGCCTGTTTCACCCTGCTGCTGGGTTGGAGTCATCAAATTAAAGGAGTACAGACCCCTTTAGTCGTCAAAGTATTTTGCATATGTTGCTAAAGTAAATTGTTTTTAGAAAGCAAAATCTTTTAGCCGATTCCTCAAGCAAATTTATTTTATGTTTTTTCTTAAAACTTTTACTTACCATATGATAGTTAACCATTTCCTGCAGGCTGTCCCCAAATTTGTCCAGACATTCCTGTAATGAGAGAAAAGTCAACAGATTAGAAACCGTCTGTAAAGGAATGATGATATAATATAGAAGTGATAAAACAATGACTAGGTTCAATCACACCGACAAATGGCATTTGCCAAAGATCCACTAAATAAGGGGGAGGCATCAAAAAGGCTTCTTCTTTTCTTTCTTCTCCGGGGTAAATAAGATGTTAAATTCATGCCTAATAATGAGTCCTATAAGATAATAAATGCAAGATCATGTATAGTCCTCAAAAGTCAAAACAGGGAAGGTTTCAATATAACTCCTTGAGCACATTTGGGGCAGTCAAGGCTTCAGTCATGAAGATAGACCCACTTGTGTTCAAGCAAGGATGCTCTTCAAACCTGACATAAGATTCTTGAATGTTCAGTTTGAGCACAATGATCTTAAAAATACACTACACAAAAGATTTATAGTTATTACCCTGAAATATAAAATGAACTGTACTGTATCTACTCTAGATTATTGCCTGGGTAGATCAGTAGATCATGGTCCACTGGAAGGTCCTCAAGAGGTGACAGGTAGAAAAGAAATCTGCTGGTGTCATGTGGAATTCAGTGTTGGACTGCTTGACTGCCTATAGGTTGAGAGGAAGATTAGCCTACTGTGGTTTCCTTCTTAAAAGTTTAAAATATATATGCTTTATTCAACTATGTCGCTATTAAAAGACTGTGACCACTGATATGGACAAGAAAAATAATAATAGGAGGCATCCTTCATACAATATATACTTTTAGTGGAATCTCACCAAATAAAGAGATAGAACTTCCAAAGAGGGATTGAGTAAAGAGCAGCCTATGACCAACAATGGGTCCTCCCTACTGGAAGGCTCACTAATTGATGCCCCAAATCTAGCTAAATAAGCTGCCAAATAAATCGTAAGAAACAGAGATCCTCAAAGAAGAGAGGCACCATCACTAGGCCTTACATCACACTCTATCCGCCATCCTATAAAAATTTGCATAAGAAATACAGTAACTACAAAAGATAAAAAATACACAAAGACTAGAGATCCCTACCTACATTTTACATATTATCATTGGGATCCAGTCTAAAATTAGATAGAATATTTGAATAACTTATTCATAGGTACTAAACTTCCTAAATTGCTGATGCCCATTAGGGACCCACACAAACAAATTGATTATGGCTAATAAACTGCAAATATTTCTATATATCTCAAAATCAAGCCTAAATCCCTATAAATCACATGCACAGCAAGAAAAATCTAATTAGCAATAGGAAAAATATGTATTCAATATGCGGAGATCCATATAACATACCTTAGGTTCTTTGGGAAAAAAAAATGTAGTTATTTTTTATAACAACATGAAGCTACAATATGTCACAAGAACAAGCCTGTGGCCTGGAAAAGGCAAGCAATGTAGAGAATTGTCATAGTGTTATATCTGTAAATATCCATATGAAGCAATGTGTCCGGCTCCGAGCATGCCTCATTATTGACTCATAGCACAATGACACAGGGCATATATTAATGATGATTTCATTAGCTATAAAAGAGTTCCATTTATAGGCATGACAGTACCAGAGCTCAAAGAAAAGTGCAGTTTTATATGGCTTTTAGTGGCCACTTGTAAGATTAAATAGGCGTTTTGTATCTTACATATAACTAATTTGGTTTCTACAGTTCCACCTATAACAAATATTGGAAATTCTCTTTTAAAAATGGCATTTCATATCATACAATGTGCTCAGTCATATCAGTGTAGATAAAAACGACACAATGGAGGTTTTAAATAGGATAGAATTAAAAAATATAGACACTTTATCAACTGATTGTTATCAAAATGGATTATTATTGCCAATGACTGCTAAGTAGATCCATGAGACCCTGTCGACATTGTTTTTAGTAAAAATCCACATGAAACTTAAAACTGAATGTGTGCAGATCATAGGAAGTAACTAGGCCGATTAAGACTCAAAACAAAGAGGTAATTAGCAATGCTTGACAATCATAGCCCATATGAAGAGACATCAGATTATGATTTAAGAAAGGCCGAGTGAAAAAGTAAATCGTGAAAACTTCAATGCAAGTGTATTTTAAGAAAATGTGTTTTTAATAAGTTTCAGCTGATAAAATACTTCTTACTAATTATATTTTCAAATTATACCATATGGGAACCTACACTGTGTCCAAGATGAATCATTATTTTAATAAATAAATTAAAAGAAATAATAATAATATATTTGGTATAAGTTTTCTTCTCCATTTGAAAAGCTAGGCTTAATTAGTCCACAGCAAAGTATTCTGCATATCAAAGTCCTTTTTTGAATCCACTTCAGGGCTTGTCCTACCACCATCACTGGAAGATGCTGCCAGTTATCTATTTTTTCTGCAATTCCATAGATGAATGAATCTGTAACCCTCCAACCACAAATTGTGTGCGGATGGTCTTCAAGAGCCAGTGTAGTTTGAGAAAAATATGATGATTGATAGTTTGCCTGTAGCCTGAGAGAGACAGTTATCATACTGAGACTTGCTCTTCTATTTCATTTTATTGTCAAGTAGCTATTCACATTTGTAATATTTTAACATAGTTGAATAGAGATCATATCAACTAAAGGATCTTCCATTTTACCCAGATGTCTAATCTTATTAGGAACAAAAGCAAATATTTGTCTATTATCAATTTCCAGTTGTTTAAATTGTCATACCATTAGCTTGTTACTTCAGTGGTGCTTTACACTTATTAAGCATCCCTTTTGGAGCCCCTCAAATTATATAGATTGCCCATCTATTTTCAAAAAATATGTAAATATCCTAACTGACTGAAATAAATCTTCAGACAAATACCACACTCTCTGTTTTCAGAGCCTTGTATGCAGTTTTTCAGGAAGTTATGATTTCTTGGTTTAGAAAGAAATAGCTTTCTAAAGTATTCATTTAGTGTTGACTTAGCAAAATCCCAAGATCTCATAATAAATTTATATCCTATTTCCTGACAGCAGCTAGATGTTCCATCTCAGACAGATGGAAACAAAGCGCAATACCCTTAGTGGAGACGTTTACTGAGAAACCATGTGAGGTCATCTTCTAGGAAAAAGTGACCTCCTCCATTAACACAGGTCAACTAGCATCCAGGAGGTATGGAGTCCAAAGTCTAGAAGATTGTGAGGGGTCTGAAGACAATTAGGTGGGGCGTTCCAAAATGTTTACACAAAACTCAAGTGAGGTAATGGTGCAGGAGAAAGAAAATGTTGTGCTGAGGTAGCCATCAGGCTTATAATGGCGATGGATCCAGAGTGTCTCAGTGACAATACAGATAGGCTTTGTAAAGATCTGTGTATTAAATTCTAATTCTAAAATTGATGTTAAAGGAACACTGACATCTCAAGACTATTTACTTTCCTTTGTAGCGGACTTGACTGATCCCTGGTTTGGGCAAAATTCTCCATGATCTGGTCCACCCTCACCACACAAACATGGCAATTCACCCAAGTTTCTCTGCTCTAACCAGAACTCATTTGTATTAGTGAAAGGGAAGAAACTACCATAATCCCTTTGTCTAAATTATCTACATTATCAGTTATGTAAACCGGGAATATAAAAGAATTTTTAGAGCAAATCTTATGTATAATAAACTCTGCTTGAATTATGGGATTCAGTCTAGGACTGCTAGTATGCCTTTAGTTTGGGGGTTAAGGATATCTGACTTGTGCTTACTCTTCTATGGAGTTATGTTGTCTACTAGCCATGTAAAGGGACAATTTCAACAGAACTAAACATAGAGCTCATATCTATCCACAGTACCCCCCATTCTTCACAGGTTTCTGATCCTGTTTGAAACCAGGCCAACATATCTGCTGTCTCTAAAGCAAAATTAAATTGGAAAGACTGCATTAACGTATTTTAAAAGTTGTAAAACATTTTACAAATTATCAAGTCAAAGTATTCTGTATTTTACACATTACAAAATGTTTGTTTTTTGTGTGAGAAATAATAGATCTATAAATGTAGAAAAAGTACAGACAGTGTGGGAAGTGTTTTCACCCCTCTGTCCAGTTACAGGAAGCTGATAAGGAGTTAGCCTTATGGACAGGGGCTGAGCTACTGCTGGTGCACTCAGTGCAATGCACCGGAGCCCTTCTCTGGGGGGGAAGAAAGGTATATATATATATATATATATATATATATATATATAACCTATAAACTGTACAACTCAATTGAAAAACAAACTGAAATCTTTTAGGTGGAGGGAAGAAAAAATAAAAATAAAAATAATGTGGTTGCATAAGTCTGCACACCCTCTTAGAACTGGGGATGTAGCTGTGTTCAGAATTAAGCAATCACATTCCAAATTGTGTTAAATAGGAGTCAGCATACACCTGCCATCATTTAAAGTGCCTCTGATTAACCCCAAATAAAGTTCAGCTGCTCTAGTTGGTCTTTCCTGAAATTGTCTTAGTCGCATTCCACAGCAAAAGCCATGGTCCACAGAGAGCTTCCAAAGCATCAGAGGGATCTCATTGTTAAAAGGTATCAGTCAGGAGAAGGGTACAAAAGCATTTCCAAGGCATTAGAAATACCATGGAACACAGTGAAGACAGTCATCATCAAGAGGAGAAAATATGGCACAACAGTGACATTACCAAGAACTGGAGCTCCCTCCAAAATTGATGAAAAGACGAGAAGAAAACTGGTCTGGAAGGCTACCAAGAGGCCTACAGCAACATTAAAGGAGCTGCAGGAATATCTGGCAAGTACTGGCTGTGTGGTATATGTGACAACAATCTCCTGTATTCTTCATATGTCTGGGCTATGGGGTAGAGTGGCAAGACGAAAGTGTTTTCTTATGAAGAAAAACATCCAAGCCAGTCTACATTTTGCAAAAACACATTTGAAGTCTCCCAAAAGCATGTGGGAAAAGGTGTTATGGTCTGATGAAACCAAGGTTGAACTTTTTGGCCATAATTCCAAAAGATATGTTTGGCGCAAAAACAACACTGTACATCACCAAAAGAACACCATACCCACAGTGAAGAATGGTGGTGGTAGCATCATGCTTTGGGGCTGTTTTTCTTCAGCTGGAACTGGGGCCTTAGTTAAGATAGAGGGATTTATGAACAGTTCCAAATACCAGTCAATATTGGCACAAAACCTTCAGGCTTCTGCTAGAAAGCTGAACATGAAGAGGAACTTTATCTTTCAGCATGACAACGACCCAAATCAACAAAGGAATGGCTTCACCAGAAGAAGATTAAAGCTTTGGAACGGCCCAGCCAGAGCCCAGACCTGAATCCGATTGAAAATCTGTGGGCTGATCTGAAGAGGGCTGTGCACAGGAGATGCACTCGCAATCTGACAGATTTGGAGTGTTTTTGCAAAGAAGAGTGGGTAAATCTTGCCAAGTCAAAATGTGCCATGCTGATAGACTCATACCCAAAAATACTGAGTGCTGTAATAAAATCAAAAGGTACTTCAACAAAGTATTAGATTAAGGGTGTGCAGACTTATGCAACCATATTATTTTATTTTTATATTTTTTCTTCCCTCTACCTAAAAGATTTCAGTTTGTTTTTCAATTGAGTTGTACAGTTTATGGGTCACAATAAAAAAAGGTGGAAAAAGTTCTGAAATTATTTATCATTGTCTCATTTTTTTACAGCACAGAAACCTGACATTTTAACAGGGGTGTGTAGACTTTTTATATCGACTGTGTGTGATTTTATACAAAAATAAATATATATATATATAAAATTAGTTGACAACGAATCTAATTCACCCCATTCACTAGCTCTGCCACTGCTTATGGATGTCCAATTTTGAACATATTATGCTTTTGATCCCATTGGTTTTAATGTAAATCAGAAAATAAAAAACGCAATTTCTTTACAATTTCTTAAATACATTTCTTTAATTAATATAATTTATTTTCCAAGAAAAAACAAAATTGGGAATGTATAAAATAGGGTCTTAACTATACAACAGTATAGTGGTCCTTTAGTAATTTTGTGTGCCATTTATTGTTCTGACTACGGTTTAAAAACTCAACTAAATTAAACTCAATTCACTGTAAAACAAGTATAATCTTTAAGTAAACACTGGAGCCAAAATAAACAAAACTCGGTAGTATACCTGTCAGAATAATGTTTTTAGGATTTGAAGTAAGTTTATATTTATAAATATGCAGACCATTGGGCCTTACCATAAAACTACAGCAGAAGAATGTTGCAAGCCAATCTTATGGAGGGAACACAAAGTAGAATACAAATGGCGGCCATATCATTGTACAGGCAAGGGATAGTTTGTAGGCAAAGGACACAAAAGGAGGTTAGTAATTTGACTAACAATGTGATTATTTAATAATGAGACCTAAAAGTAGTCAGAAGGGGACGACACCAAGATGTGCATAAGTGTAAAACAATCCCTACTTTGTTCTGATTTTATTTTGAGGTTAAAAGGGAAGTTGATCATTTAAGATTATATGGCTTTGCGGGACATGAATCACTACTGTTTTATTCAAGCATTGAAAAGAGCATGTTTTAAATGTTCCAAAAGTTGTTTTTTTGCATGTAAAAATAATAAAGTAAAACCACTTGAAGGTCCACTTTATTCAGCACAATTTGGACCACACCACAGTAAAGATCTCCTCAAAGCATGTTGAAATACTTTCTGAATATTGAGAAATCAAATAAATTAAATCTGTGTTTACATGACTCACGGACTGTCCACTCCCAGACCCACAGCTACAGCTCCATGTAGTGAGCAAAAGACAAAAAAGTTAACCCTTAACAAATCTATCTGTGCAGGCATGGAATGCTAGAATCACCTAAACAGGACAGTTATGGGTGAACTGGTCGGTGCAGTCCTGAGTGCAGGGAAAATCTGCATTAAATCACAGTCTTCACTGCAGGGCTCAGCTGTCTGTTTTTACTCATGCAACACCCAGTTGGCAAGATACACTTTGTATGTAAACAGACTTAAAACTTAAGATTTTTTCATTAGTGCAATAAAAAAAAAAAAAGATAATTTTAGCATAAATATTGTGCTCTTCCACAATGCAGAAAAACTCACTTTAGTCTGAAGAACTCACTGCATGGCTCAGCAGTTAAACTTCTGAATACGTGTTTGCTCTGGGACCATTATTTGAAAAAAAGAAAACACACTATGACACATTATCAAATACCCACTTTCTGATGAAATAAGGAAAATCATCATTTTCATGTCCCTTTAATTGTGAAGCTGATTTACTCACAGGAACCTGAAATACAATAGAGGGAATCAGCTAATACCCAACAAATTGCATGAACTGCCAACTAAGGATGGTACAGAATTGAAAACTGTCTTGAATAGATTATGAACCATTCAGGTGCCATCCTGGTCAGTGATCAGCTGGCTAAACAAACACACTAAATGGCTTAACAACCACTTGAGACCCATTCCTCTGAGCTGTATAGGAACAGGAGGATGAACGGAGCGCACTTGAGTGATACTTACCGAGATCATCTCATCCTTCTTACATTGCTGGGACAAGTCTCGGATACCGCTTACAAAGTGCTTGTTGGTTGTAAGGTAGGTTTTGCCAGCTTCTAGCATCCCACTGCATAGTTTTACCAACTGAAATGAGAGAGGGAAACAGGAATTTACAATCATGGCTTATACTGTATGTTAAATGGATAGAGATATCACCAATGCTGTCCTGCAGATATACTAACCCCAAACTGAAAATGATGAAATGTTTTATTGTTGTGAAGTATGTGCATGTGGATATGTATTCACACCCTTTGTTATGAAGCCCATAAAAAGCTCTGGTGCAACCAATTACCTTCAGAAGTCACATAATTAGTGAAATGATGTCCACCGATGTGCAATCTAAGTGTCACGTGATCTGTCATTACATATACACACTTTTTTTGAAAGGCCAGAGAGGCTGCAACACCTAAGTAATAGGTACCACTAACCAAATACTGCCATGAAGACCAAGGAACTCTCCAAACAAGTAAGGGACAATGTTGTTGAGAAGTACAAGTCAGGGTTAGGTTATAAAAAAAATATCCAAATCTTTGATGATCCCCAGGAGCACCATCAAATCTATCATAAACAAATGGAAAGAACATGGCACAACAGCAAACCTACCAAGAGACGGTCGCCCATCAAAACTCACGGACCGGGGAAAGAGGGCATTAATCAGAGAGGCAGCACAGAGACGTAAGGTAACCCTGGAGGAGCTGCAGAGTTCCACAGCAGAGACTGGAGTATCTGTACATAGGAGGACAATAAGCCGTATGCTCCATATAGTTGGGCTTTATGGTAGAGTGGCCAGAAGAAAGCCATTACTTTCAGCAAAAAACAAAATGGCACGTTTTCAGTTTGCAAAATGGCATGTGGGAGACTCTCAAAATGTATGGAAGAAGGTGTTCTGGTCTGTTGAGACTAAAATTCAACTTTCGGCCATCAAAGAAAACGCTATGTCTGGCGCAAACCCAACACATCACATCACCCAAAGAACACCATGCAGCAGAGACTGGGAAACTGGCCAGAGTTGAGGGAAAGATGGATGGTGCTAAATACAGGGATATTCTTGAGCAAAACCTGTACCACTCTGTGCGTGATTTGAGGCTAGGACGGAGGTTCACCTTCCAGCAGGACAATGACCCCAAACACACTGCTAAAGCAACACTTGAGTGATTTAAGGGGAAACATGT
>CM050169.1:144195556-144255556 GCA_027410445.1 Discoglossus pictus
AAAGTATTCACCCCCTTGGCATTTTTCGTTTTTGGTTGCCTCACAACCTTGAATTAACCCGGATTGTTTGAGGATTTGCATCATATAATTTACAGAACATGCCCACAACTTTGAAGATATTTTTTTTATTTTTTTTTATTGTGAAGCAAACAACAAATAGGACAAAATAACCGAAAAAGTCAATGTGCATAACTATTCACCCCCCTAAAGTCAATACAAGTCGCTTTGGATAAGTCTCCATGAGCTTGCCACATCTTACCACTGGGATTTGCCCATCCCTCCTTGCAAAACTGCTCCAGCTCCTTCAAATTGGATGTTTTGCGCTTGTGAACAGCAATCTTCAAGTCTGACCAAAGATTTTCTATTGCATTGAGGTCTGGGTTTTGACTAGGCCATTCCAACACATTTACATGTTTCCCCTTAAACCACTCAAGTGTTGCTTTAGCAGTGTGTTTGGGGTCATTGTCCTGCTGGAAGGTGAACCTCCGCCCTAGCCTCAAATCACGCACAGAGTGGTACAGGTTTTGCTCAAGAATATCCCTGTATTTAGCACCATCCATCTTTCCCTCAACTCTGACCAATGTCCAAGTCCCTGCTGCTGGTGCTCTTTGGGTGATGTGATGTGTTGGGCTTGCGCCAGACATAGCGTTTTCTTTGATGGCCGAAAAGTTCAATTTTAGTCTTATCAGGCCAGAGCACCTTCCTCCACACATTTTTGGGAGTCTCCCACATGCCTTTTCGCAAACTCAAAACGTGCCATTTTATTTTTTTGCTGAAAGTAATGGCTTTCTTCTGGCCACTTTGCCATAAAGCCCAACTCTGGAGGGCACGGCTTATTGTCGTCCTATGTACAGATACTCCAGTCTCTGCTGTGTAACTCTGCAGCTCCTCCAGGGTTACCTTACGTCTCTGTGCTGCCTCTCTGATTAATGCCCTCCTTGCCCGGTCTGTGAGTTTTGGTGGGCGGCCGTCTCTTGGAAGGTTTGCTGTTGTGCCATGTTCTTTCCATTTGGTTATGATAGATTTGATGGTGCTCCTGGGAATCATCAAAGATTTGGATATTTTTTATAACCTAACCCTGACTTGTACTTCTCAACAACATTGTCCCTTACTTGCTTGGAGAGTTCCTTGGTCTTCATGTCAGTGTTCCGTTAGTGGTGCCACTTGCTTAGGGGTTTTAGTCTCTGGGGCCTTTCAAAAAAGGTGTGTATATGTAATGACAGGTGACACTTAGTGAAATGATGTCCACCTGTGTGCAATCTAATTATGTGCCTTCTGGCTCCACATTGGTTATATTAGTTGCACCAGAGTTTTTTATGGGCATCATAACAACGGGGGTGAATACATACTGACATGCCAATTTTCTGTTTCTAAAAAATAGTTTTAGGTATATATTTTTCTCATTTCACTTCACCAACTTAGACTATTGTGTTCTGATCCATCACATAAAGTTCAGATTAAGAAAACATTGAACATTGAGGCTGTAATGTAACATAATAGGTAATTAGTCAAGGGGGGGGGGGGGTAAATACTTTTGAAAGGCATTGTACTTTGTAGTCAAAGATGGTGGAGCTCTATACATTCAGCAAAACAAGACCTGGGAGGTGACTGCGGCTCATCAGCTTCTTATTGCAAAGTTCAGAATTAAACTGAAGATAAGAAGGAAAATCATCTGACCCAGTAGAATAGTAATGAATATGCTTTGGAAGTAAATAGATTTATGGGACCAGACATGTAAGAATGCCTGAAGAACTTTGGACCGAAGTTTGTGACATTATCCAGGAAACAGCAACAAAGAATATCCCCAAAAGAAAGAAAACAAAGAAGGCAAACTGGTTGTCTTATGTGGCTTTGAAAGCAGCCCAGGAAAAAAAGAAAGCAAAAGACGCTGGAGATAGGAAAATAGGTGTCCAACTGTATGCAGAATTCCAGAGGATAGCAAGAAGAGAGACAAGGAGACATCTACTATGAGCGATGTAAAGAGATAGAAGATAACAGAATGGGAAAGTCAAGAGATCACTTCAAGAAAATTGGTGATCTCAAATGAACCTTTCATGCCAAAGTGAGCGTGATAAAAGACCAAAATGGTAGGGACTTAACAAAAGAAGTTCAGATAAAGAAGCAATGGCAGGACTACACTGAAGATCTATACAGGAAGGATCTTAATAGCAGTGATGACCTCAATAGTTTGCCCATGAAGCTGGAGCCAGACATCTTGGAGAGTGAAGTGAGATGGGCCCTAGGGTGTGTTGCTGATAATAAGGCTGCAGGAGTTGATGAAATCCCAGCCAAACTATTGAAAATTCTACAGGATGATGCTGTGAAAGTGTTACTTGCCTTATGCCAACAAATTTTGAAAATTCGACAACGGCCAATAGACTGGAAAAGGTCAGTCTACACCCCAATCCCCCCAAAAAGGCAGTGCCAAAGAGTGCTCCAATTATCGACCATTTGCACTCATCTCACATGCCAGTAAGGTAATGCTGAAGATTCAACAAGCACGGCTCCAATAATATATTTACCGGGAACTACCAGATGTGCAACCCGGGTTTTGCAGAGGCACAAGAGATCAAACTACCAATGTCCGCTGGATAATAGAGAAAGCAAGAGAGTTCCAGAAAAGCATATACTTCTGCTTCATAGACCATTCTAAAGCCTTTGACTGTGTGGATCACAACAAAATGTGGCACATCAAGAGATGTGAGTACCAGATCATCTCATCCGCCTCCTAAGGAATCAGTATGTGGATCAAGAAGCCATGGTCAGAACCGACCATGGGGCAACAGAATGCTTTAAGATCGGGAAAGGAGACATGGTTGTATATTGTCACCTTATTTATTCAGCCTATACGCAGAGTACCTTGTGTAAGGACAGGCTGGATGAATCCAAAGCCGGAATCTATATTGCTGGAAGGAATATCAACAACCTCAGATATATGGATGATAATACTCTGATGGCTGAAAGTTAGGAGGGTGATAAAGGATGAAAGAAGAGAGTGCTAATGTTGCCCTGCTGCTCAAAGTTGAAATATGAAGATATGGAAAATTAATGGGGAAGAAGTGGAGGCAGTGACAAATTTCTAAATATATAACTTTCCTACAGTAAAATTGGTATTTTGAACTCACACAGTCTTGTTGAGCCACCCACTAAACAAGATTTTTACGTTTGGTGAGTGGATCAGAAAAGGTTTAATCAGTCACTTTAATAATTAAATAGAACAATGTTATCTTCTCTAGTTCATGTGCACAGTATCCCTTATGGTGACTTCAGTATCCCTTTAGGTAACAACGATTAATCCATAAGGCCCTGTATCTACTACATGGAGATGTTAAAGATAACTGAGGTACATTCCATTACTCCTGTGCCGCGTGCTACAGACTACAGCGAGGTGTCATGCTGTACAACTAAGAAGGTGTCACGCTATATGGGTCACTCCTGACCCTGAGGTGCATTAGTATATAGAACATTTTCCTCACCTTGTCAAGTTTGGCTTCAATTTCCACCACATCTGTTTCCACCTCATCGATGGCTGCCCTGTGGGAAAAGGAAATAACAGTTAGTGTCTGTGCCCAGAGGAGACAGAGAGATGCTTCAAGCAGTTTCCAAACTCACATCCACCCCAACATGAGGGGACTAAGGAAGAGAGGAAAACTCAGCTGCAGGGAGTATCAATTATCTCAATAAATATGACAAACACACCCCAGATACCCACAATGATGCACAGAGTGAGCATAATCAGGACAGTTTTCTAATTTCTGTAATATGCCTATTTTAGGGGTGTATTAATATATATATATATATATATATATATATATATATATATATATACACACATATACATACATATACACACACATATATACAAATATATAATCGTTTACTGGTCATAGATGACAGTCTATTACATGTGTCACTTTCCCCCTCTGTCTCTTTCCCCCCTCTCTGTCCCTTGGCTGGCGCCGCGCTTTGCTCATGATTCCCTTACTTGAAAAGATTTCCTCTCTCTCCTCTAATCACTATCTCACATGATTAAATGGCTCCCAGAGGGTAATACGTCATAAGAGCATGCCCAGTTGGATAAATAATAAGTTACAGAGACATTCAAATGTTAAAGTCTTATCAATACTACTTTTTTTTGGAACAACTAGGCATGCTTTTCTGCCTTATCACCCCAAACTGTGAAAGTCAATGAATTATGTGAGATAAAGTCATTCTGAGAGATGGAGGATCTTTTTGCTTCATTTTTGCTGAAAATAACCAAGTTTCAAGTTCATTTAGCTAACACGTCCACTGAAAAGGTTTAAAACCAACCAATAGCAATCATATTTATTTATATTTGCACTTTATAATTCTGTAATTACAGTGTCATTTTGCTTTGTTATTAAAAACGTGACAGATTTATTCACAGCAAAATGCTCCAGCCCTTTGTTGTTAAACATACTAATCTCAGCAAAATAAGCAAAGCCAACAGTGGTTATATGGCAGTGATCAGCACTTCCATCAGCAAATAAAGTACTGACTACCTCAAAAGTACTGATATCTCACAGGAAAGGGCAGTCACTGCCAGCAATATTCAGACTATTAAGTTCATTTACAAAGTATAAACACATTCCAGTGATGAAACGCTAAGTCATATATTATTAAATTCCATATTCTGTTGTATGTCAACATCCTCATTCATAAATTATACATTAAATAATTAGATAAGAGAATGGCTCCTTGTAGTAGCAGGTGGTGAGGTATTAAAGGACTTGTTACCTAATATCCCATAATGGAAGTGGTAGGTATAAACAATGCTAAATATGTTTGTTTAATGTTGACATCACAGGATGTTGTCTAATTACATTACGGATTACAGACACAACAAAGGGCACAGTTACTGCATAAAAAGAAAAATACACATACAAACAAATAGAATTACAACTGGTAGTAATTACATTGATATTCTGGAATTCTTCTGGATTTCACTAGGAATATAATATATGTATGTTTCTATTTACTTTTATGTACTTATTGAGAAGTGCTTAAAAGCTCTGTTTTCTTCTGCCTAAAATCATACAAATTGTACCTGATTGGATCAGCCAACTGCAGCTCATAAAGACACAGACTCTGAAGTGCAGTGTTTCAAATTAGCCAATAAGTGACCATCTCCCAGCAGCTTTTTACAGAACGTAGCTGAGAGCTGATCACTGATTGGCTAGTATGAGACACTACATAACCAGTACTGCAAAGTCTGTGTCGTCATAAGCTACAGAGGGCAGATCCTAGCAGGTATTGTTTGTATGATTTTAGGCATTCTTTAATAAAACTAAGTAAATGAAAGTAAATAGTTACATAGGTATATTACATACCTAGTAAAATCCAGAAACTTTCCACATCCCTTTAAGATCTGTATAATTTTCTTTAGATGACATCCTGTGATGCCAAGAAATGATCTACAAATAGCTACACAAACACGGGAGTATTGACAGATCGTGTGCACGTTGTTGGCAGGTATGCCACCATGCCCCCACTGACTGCCTGGCACTGCAACCATCCATCAAACATTGGCCAGTGCCGGCCTGCACTGAGTGACATGCTAAGCCTCTCTTTATAATAATTACAGGAGAGATGGATACACTGTTCTGGAAAGCATCACCCGCTCAGCAATTCATGGCAGGACACCCTCCAGTGCGCCAGGCTTACCCTGCTCATGTCCCAACCTGCTGACTGGCATAAAGGACACATTCCCCGGGCTTTGTTATCATCACAAAGACACATTCTGCAACTGGAGAGCACACCATGCAGTACAATAATTCACCCTGTCCCCTGAAACTTATTGCAATGCCCCCTGCGGGCACTGGCTTATCGGCAGCTACAAGAGCCACATGTAACTAAACTAATTACAGGGCAGGAAAATACAGCTCCTGGAGTGATGTGCTGCAGTGTCACGTCTGGGGATAAGTAAAGTGCATCCAAATACATATCCATCTAGTGCTGTCCTTACTGGAACTTTCTTTGTCCCTTTCGGTTTTTCTTCTCTCTCTCCCTCTCTATATTTTTCTAACTCTCTCTGTATACTTATCTAAATCTAAACAAAAAGAGTCAGAGGCGCTCAATCTGAGAACGAACAACACGCAAGTAGGTTTGTTCTATAGACCTGGTCACATGCTCAGAGAGAAGTCTCTTTTAAATCACTTGTGTCCTTCACAGGGAGAAATACCCTGTAGTATATCAGTCTGATATCACCCAATAAAGTGACCCAGCCCCAAAATACCAGGCAATTATACCATGAACAGGAGAAACAACAAACCCCAGACGTCCGTTTCGCCTCTCAGTGAGGTGCAGCTGTACCTCCTAATGTACAGTGAGCAAGGAGTCCATGTCTGGTTCCCGATCTATCTATATATCTATAACCAGGGTTGGACAAAACAACATAACTCCTATTAACCAGTTATGTTTTGTAGAAGCCAGACAGGATGCATGTAGGAAGGGAGTCCATTCAATGAGATACATTAGACTTCAATACATATCCTCCCATTTCATATTACACAATTTCAAAATCTGCACACAGGTTGTACCCGGAGGACTCGTCACCCTATCTAGATCCTTATCTACCCACTTCTCCCGATCGCCAAGCACGACCTGCTGTTGAGCCCAAGACCCTGAGCTTGCTTCGGGCTTCTAAAACAATTCCAAACCTTACTTTATGCTTGGATATGCCCCTTCTGCACAGTGTCCTTTCCTACGATTTATAGGATAGTATAGGTATTATAGAACAGGGAGTGCACTCACAGTTCAGTCCATTATTTGGAGTAATTTTTGTGAACTGTCAATTTCCAAATATTTGACTAACCCTAACCAAATTGTTATTACCAGTAGTGACTCCGGTCTATAACTAGAAGCACAAAGCAAAACTCAAACCCCAAGCAAATCATTCTGCATTTTGTAGAGGTGTGTGATGTTTATTTTGGGAATGGTTTAACTATTTACTTCAATGTTACATTTTTCAAATAAATTCTCTGGAGAGCTGAAAAGTTGATTTAAATAGGATCTATTAAATATTTTCAAGAATAGGTTCAAGAACCTTAATCCTGCTCAATATGGTACTTATTAAAACTTGGCCTTTTCATCAGTTGCATTAAACCATTTAAGTAACAAAATAAGCACAATGCGGATCAGAAATGTGATTTCCATAAATATCCATACGATAGGTAGATAGATAGACCAAGGGTTAGATAGAGAGATCGATAGACGGAGGTATAGATAGATATAGGGATAGACAGTTAGATAGATGCACACAGGCTCTGAGCCAACAGGCAATACTGAAGTATGAGCACAAACTAGCAGTCTGCTAAAATTAAGAAAAAATTCCTAAAAAAAAAAAAAAAAAAAAAAAAAAAAAAACCTTTTGACAATTGTCCCTCAATGCTCCACCCCAACGCTGTATTCCATCTGTAACCATCGTCCCTTCTAGATATAGGTTTGCTGACATTTAAATGAAATGGTAATTACTTCCAACTGTATAGCATTATGTCAAATGTTAGCATGTTATACTCTGTAATAAAAAATAAAATGCTTTTATGCTCATTATTTACATGTTAGTTCCTAACATACATCACATGCAGTTTCACCAAACCATAGTGATTCTTTAATTTTATTCTCATTTGAAATACTGATGATTTTAAAACAACCCTGTTAGACATATAGTTTACTAAAAAAATACTGTACTATAAAATGGTAAAGTTTTTAGCTCACAAATATTATATTTTAAAATAGATGCACTTTCTTTAATAAATTCTGAAGCAATGCTTATCACACTGAAATAATATTAATATACACAAAATCTAATCTTTGGGATACCATTTTCCACAAGTCTAAAATTCAGACTTTCACATTGAAAAATGGCAGCACAAATATACTTTCTTCATAAGAGGGCTTTATAATTGAGCTGCTGTTACAGTCTTAAAGATATAAGGAGTTTCCCTTTTCTAATCTAACACACTGCTTGTATCATAAACACACATTACATGGAGTCATTCTATACCAGTCAGATTTATTTTTAAAAAAAAATAGTTTCCCCATCCCAGAGCTGCTTACATACGCACTTAGTACTAGCCAATGGAACCACTGCATTCAAGTAGTTTTTAAACCTACACTAAGGTTCAAGCCAACAGCAGAACAATGCAGAAATACACAGCAGCAATGTCTGAGCTCCTCCTTGCTTCCTTGTTGTGGGGACTAGACATCTCATGATGCTTTGCAGAAACCGACTTCCCAGAGATTGCAACAATGTTATAGCTGCCTGTGATTGGCCAAAACAAATTTTGAATCTAATGCTAATTTTACTAGGATTTTTCACGGGCATTCCTTGTCAAAATCAACTGCCATAAAAGTTGAAGTAATTTGCAAACTCTAGAGCAGGGGTGTCCAAACTCTGTCCTGGAGGGCCATACCCAGGCCTGGATTTGAATATATCCTTTCTGTGCACATGTGAGCCAATCAGGATGACTGAATAAGTGACTGACTCACCTGTGCACAGCAGGGTTATCATCAAATCCAGGCGTGTGTGGCCCACCAGGACCGAGTTTGGACACCCCTGTTCTAGAGTAAGTTTATTAATGTTTATTTTAGGGGGGTTTCTTGCAAAAAATGTTTTCATACACTACTGATTCTCCTCTATCAGATGCATTCATAATCCAGGATGCCTTTAACAATGTGAGCACAATTGCTCTATCAAAATATAAAAAACGGCATAATATACACAGCTTAATATAGTTTTTGAAGTTACTAGCCCATTACCAAAATGTCATGGGATTCTTTGTTTTTCACGTATTTTGCAGTTTTATTTTGTCAAGTTATTTGTGCGTTACATTTATAGGACTTACGCATACACTGATTTTGTTTTTCTTTTAATCTCTCTGCCCTGATGCATTAACCCCAGACTCACATACCTTTTGTTTGTGCTTACAGAGCCCCCTACCCTGCCTCATCTGTCCCAATGTATCCGTTATTTGTTTGTTTTTCATCTTCTCCATTGAACATCTAATCAGTATTACTTTGGTCTCTTGAAGGTTTGTCACTCTAAATACAATGTCTGTCCAATAAAAAAAAAAGCTATCCTTGTATAGTGCAATACACTCATTATTCATTTATATACACTAACATACATATATCTTGTTAAAAGCCTACGTGGGGATCAATACGCAGATGCTCTTCAGTCAATAAACAATCACAAGTCCCAAGAGGGACTAAGAGTATAGATGCTATAAATATACATTTTGTGTAGAAATACAAATTCTGACAAAAACTGTGCTGGAAAGAATAAAAAGCTGCTGACTGAAGGACGGTGACTTTCCTGTTTCCGTGACAAATGTTTAGGACAATTCTTACAGTGGGATATCTGCTCTCCTCCCATTCCTGTTGACTATAATAAGTCACAAGACCATCTTGCACCATCCCCCAAATGTCCTCTGTAAGGATGTGTGTCCTGGTGTTACTTACAGTGCATTTTATATACATCCCAGGTCACTTATTAAATTAGCTTGTATTGCGGGTGCATTTTAACTTCTAGTATATGAGAATGCATGATTAAATAGGATAAAAAGGTATAGCTACGTTTCCCTGTTTTGCCCTCTCTCTAATCTAACACATGCTGCTTATACCAGCAACACAAATCACATGGAGTCATTCTATACACACACAGACTTATTGTATTTAAAAATAAAATGTGTTTTCCACACCCCCAGAGCTGCTTACATAGGCAGAGTGTACCTTCCAATAGAAACACTTGTTTTGGGTACAGATTTGAACCTTATACTAACCTTCAAGCCAACAGCAGCACAATGCAGAAATCCACATAGCAATGTCAGACTCTGCCTTGCTTCCTTGTGCAGGGAAAAAAACAACACTACACATCCCATGATGCTTTTATTGCACAAATTACCATTACAGATTGAAACCATGTATTAGCTACCTCTGATTGGCTAAAACAAAGGATGAATTTTATACTAATTTTAGCAGGGATTTCCAGGGGTGTTAACTCTCAAAATCAACTGCTTGCAAATGCAAGAGATTTAGCAAAAAATAGGCAAAGTTTAATAATTGTAACTTTATTTTAAGTTGAATAGTGTTTATTTTGGTTCTGAATGCCTTTTGTTTCTCCTCTGTCAGATATATTCATAATCCATGAAACTCAAATATGCCTTTAAAGAGACAATTAATTAGTCATACAATGCTGTCATTCATGATTGATTAATTGACATTTTGACATTTTGTTTTGAACCACATTTTAAATAAAGAAAATGAAATACTACTGTAGGAGCACTACAGTGATCCATTAACTATGTATATACAATTTTTGGAACTTGCCTATTTTGCCAGTTATTGTTCCATGTTTGAGGAGATCGGAAATAATTGTTCCATCCCGAGTTGTCTTATCTGATTGGTTCTAAAAATTGAAAAGCTAATCAAGCTAGAATCCGAAAAACTGTGACAGATAAGTTTAATGTGTACTTGTTCACAATATAGTATCACCAAAACAGAGCGCCTTCAAAATATAAGGAAATCCAAGGTAGGGGAGGTGTGGGAGAACAGAATGATTCTAGCCTTCATTTTATCTAAACTTTGCACGACGATTGTTCTTTTTTTTTTTCACATAATGCCAAAACTACATATTAACAATTCCCTTATAAAGATCTGCTCTTATGTAAAGTATTTTTTTGGTCATTTATTATCAGCATCTTCGTGAAAACAACTCTAATTTAGGTTCTGCTCATTCCTGAAGGATTAAGCGTATAATAATAAGGCATCACTATTAATATGCAAATATCCCTTTTTCATGCTAAGCAGTTCAGAAATCATAATATGCGCCGGAGGAGGATAGAGGGTATAAAATACACCAGCAAAATTTTCAAAGAGAAAAGATTTTAACTCTCTGTATTCAATTGGAATGATAAACCATAGACTATTCTTAAAAAATAATTTATTCCTAGATGGAGATTTTAGTTTTAAGTAATGTGTAATTTGGGACTTCTGCAATAAAACAGATATAAGAACACATAAAAGCAGAAACAAAGCTGTTAATTTGCATTAAAGAGACAATGACTCCCCAATAAGTTGGTTTCATCGTTTTAACCTTTGCTAATCTAACACAAGATGCTTATATCAGACAAACACATTACATTGAGTCTTTCTATACACAGATTTTATTTAAAAATAACATTTGTTTTCCACACCCCCAGGGCTGCTTATAGGCACAGTGAACCTCCCAATAGAAACACTGCATTTGGGTATGGATTTTCAAGCCAACAGCAGACCAATGCAGAGATCTACAGGGCAATGTCTGTGCTCCCCCTTGCTTCCTTGTGCAGGGGGAAATACAACTACATATTCCATGATGCGTTGCTGCACAAACTGCCATCACACATTGATACAATGTATTAGCTGCCTGTGATTGGCCAAAACGAATTATGAATTTCATGCTAATTATAGCAGGGGATTTTCTGGGGTGTTAACTCACAAAATCATCTGCTAGCAAACTCAAGATATTTAGAAAACTTTATTCAAAACTTTATTGTTCATGCAACAAAAAACAAACAAACTATCGCTTTTCCTCTATCAGATGCATTCATAATTCAGGAAACTTAAATATGCTTTTACGGAGAAGTTGTTGTGCTAGTTTTCTTGACATTGAGACATTCCCAGGATATTCAGCATTGTATGTGCAGCTACTTTATGCTAATGTGCAATTCAATATTCAAAATACCCTTACCATCATTAGCTTTTTTTGTTTATTTAAATTAATTTAACAGTTGTTTATACTGATCTGTCCTGCTTCAAAAATGACCTAGAAATGCTTTTTACAACTGTATTGTAAAACAACAAAATACGCATTTTGAAAGTTACATACCGAAATAGTTAATTAAATGATATATATTTACCGTATTTTTCGCCGTATAAGACGCACTTTTTCTTCCCCAAAACTGGGGGAGGAAAGTTGGTGCGTCTTATACGGCGAATATAGCTTTTCAGACTGCCTCTGTCCTCTTGATCTCACCCCAGCGCTTCCTACCAGCATCGCGTCGGCCGGTGCGTCCTAGTGACGTCACACACGCAACGCTGCAGTACACGTGGAGTGCTGGTAGGAAGCGCTGGGGTGAGATCAAGATGGCAGAGATCAGAAGGAAGGTGAGGATCAGGGGGATCAGGGGGGTCAGGGAGGATCAGGAGGGTCAGGGAGGGTCAAGGGCTCCCAAATGCTGCAGTATATGGATGGATGTGTGTGTGTGTGTGTATGTATGTATGTGTGTGTGTGTGTGTATGTGTGTGTATATATGTATGTATGTGTATGTATATTTATGTGTGTATGTATATGTATGTATGTGTATCTATAAAGGTGAGGATCAGGGGGGTCAGGGAGGATCAGGAGGGTCAGGGAGGGTCAATGGCTCCCAAATGCTGCAGTATATGGATATGTATGTGTATGTGTGTGTGTGTGTATGTATGTGTGTGTGTGTATGTATGTGTGTGTGTATGTATGTGTGTGTATGTGTGTGTATATATGTATGTATGTGTATGTATATTTTTGTGTGTATGTATATGTATGTATGTGTATCTATATATATATATATATATATATATATATATATATATATATATATATATATATATATATATATATTTGTGTGTATCTGTGTGTAAAGTGTATTTGTGTTTGAGTGTATTTGTGTTTTATTCAGATTTTTTTTTCTCTTGTTTTCCTCCTCTAAAAACTAGGTGCGTCTTATCTGCCGGTGCGTCTTATAGGGCGAAAAATACGGTACATTTTTTGGCATGTACATAATTTCTAAAATGTAGGTATAAGTGTATAAAGCCATGTGGTGGCGCAGAGGACATTTTGCAAAGCTTGGCCTAGCTACTGACAAAGTGGTTCACAAGCTCTTATCTAAAATGTGAAAAGACTGTTAAGGGCAACCCCCTCTTCCTTCAAGGAGATCATTTCAACCAATTTGCTTATTTCTATCTCAATTTTCCTCAATTCTTTTTTTTTTTGTGTGAACATGAGCCTCCATGGCAACGGTTTCCCATGGCTACGGTGTCCATGGAAACCATAATTCGTTAATGACTTGCTTTTGTTCCCACTCCATAGGTCATCTTGGGTTTCCCCATGTTATGTCAACAATTTTTTAAGTTATTCAAGATACAGTAAGGCTCGGTTGTGGGATGGGATAAACTAAATATTGCTCAATAAATTTACACAGGTTAAAGTGAATAGGCAGGAGGACGTGCGTCACAATATTCACAAGAAAACTTCTATAATTCTATAAAAAAAGAACAAAAGTTGGTCTGTGTTTATCAAACAGTGCAGCTACAAGTGCCTGAAGACACTATATATCCAATTAAACTAATGAGGTATAAAGAGACTTATGGCTTAGCAGCACTTAGGCAACATGTCCTATGCCCAAGAGCTGACCTACTTTTTATACAGGGAAAATTAATTCAGGGCAACAACGTTCCTTCATTTAAAAAAAAAATAGAATGTACTTAATAGAATTTATTACATGAGATATTAAAATGAGGTAGATATATTCTGAAAGCAATTGCAATCACTGACCAATACTCTGCTATATATAATACACATTACACATATAAGGGCACAATGACCTGCATTCAAGAGTCTTCTATCTAATTGTAATACTGCTGCAGCACCTTAGGCAAATATGATTTGCACCAATTATACTGATTCTAATTAAACAGATTTACCCCCAAATCTGTTTTAATAACTATATAGTACAATATATCTTTTATTGGACTATATTACATGGTGAAAACAGGATAAGAGAATTTTTTTAAATAATGCCTTTTTCATATTACACATTTATTTTATAATTTTGTTCTTGCACATTAATTCACTATTTTGATGCACGTTTCTGTATACATATAGTCAGGCACATTTAGATGTAAATGTATTACAGAAACAGTTATGCTCTCTTTTTCAATTCAAACAAACAGAACATAAAAACAAACTCATACAAAAAGCCTTGGGAGCTCCTTAAGTACATGTCGTCTGTAACCCGGGGACCTCCTGTATATAAAATTCAGACATAAACGTTATACATAACTTAACACCATATCACAATTGTCATCATGTGACTTTATCTCACTAGTGATTGTGTATAATTGCACCTTTTTCTAGGGGGCATATTTACATTTTTGCTTTATTGTGCAATAAACATGTGATTTGGGTAAAATGGGACAGCAGAGCTGCCTTTATATCATATCACTTGCCATAGTATTATGTGTTGTGTCAGGTAGGAAGTTTTATTGCAGATGTTCCATCCGGAGGCAACATCATTATAGCAGAGACTGAGCTATTCAGACATATACACCTGTAACATAGGGCATGCACACAAGAATACACAAACACACTAATACCACACTCTTTGTTGCACACAAATAGAAATATGCACAATATTTTACACACTATTAGAAAGAAAAACATTGTTACACACACGTCCACTCACTGTAACACACAAACATGCTGTACCACCGACACACTATAATACAGATACACAGACTATCACAGGGAGATACATACACATTGTAACACAAATACACATTATACAGACACACACTGTACTAGAGACACACACACACTGCACCACAGAAACATACGCTGTATTACAGATACACAGTAGCTACTACATGTAACACAGACTGTAAAACAATGTACAACATATACACACTGTTGTACAGATACACAGATTGTAAGACACACAAAGTAATATATACACATCTGTACCACAAACATACACCATAATACTGATAACACATTATAATAAAAGGTACACACTGGATCGCTACCTTGTTGTGGTGAAGGGGCTTGTGTACTTCAATGAAGCTGTGAGCTATACCATGTAGGGTCATCCAACATGGACAGGTGATAGAGAGTTCAGACAAATATAAATCAACTGGAGAAAGAACTGGCAACCCACTGAAGTATCTTTGCCAAGATAAACATATGGATAAGCACAACCTGGCATGATACGGTCCATAGGGTCATGAAGAGTTGGACACAACGGAACGACTAAACAACAACTATTACATATAGTAACAGATACATAGACTGTAAAACAAGCAATGTACAATATACAACAGACACATACGGTTGTACAGATACTCTGTCTCACAATCTGGGTAATACAGACATAACTGTACTACAAACATACATTATAACACTGACACACATTATAATAGAGGTACACTAATACACAGAATACTACAGACACACACTCTACCTCACACACAGACAAATACACAGAATAATACAGGCACGTACTGCACTACAAAAACAGACACTACCACAGGTGGGCACAGTACCCCACACTGTAATATACTTTAATATAATATAACACAGATTGTAAGAGAGAAACACACAGAACACCACAAATACACACTCATTAATACACTAGTATACTGCACCACAGAAACAGACACAAGATCACAGACACACACACACAAACAGAAACACAAGGTATTGCATGATGTCAATTAAAACTCATTTAGGCATGTTTTTTTATAAAACATTTTTTTATATATGGTATTATTTACTATCTGACTCTGTAATTGCCTGAACAGGCCTGTAAAATGTGCTGTTTACTCGGTAACTTATTTTAAGTATTCAAATAAGTGGAGCTACTCCCTTTATTACCCAAACAGGTTTTGTAGCATTTCTGCTGTCTCAAGGCTGAGTTGTGAATTACCTCAGGATCCCTCCTTTTCCCAGAGATGAGGGGCTCCTGCCTGAGAATATCCTTGTCAGGCCAAGATATTTGGGATCGCTGTCACACTGCCAGCTTCCCCTGAACTTTTGCCTGTCTGGGCTGCCTTCCCTTCCAAGAACTAGGTTCTTCTTACATGAGGCAACCGGGCCCCATTCCTTCAATCAATTCAGACGTCAAGGGACAGACTATGAACTGGGAACCCTTATTAACGTAATACCACGTTGTTCTCAAAGCTAGACATTGTAGTAAGTGTGTAAAACCTCTCAGTACTGGCCGTGCTCGAAAAGAACATGGTGTGGGCCTGCAACAACAGGGCCAGAGTATGACCACAGAACTTCAATAATATTACACAAAGTTACCCACTCACCCTGCCTGAGAATACCTAACAAATGTATGTACACCCATCATAAGGAATCTGCTAGCTCTCTACAAATAAAATGTATTATTATTATTAACTAGCGACTTGCCCGTCAAAAATGACAGCAATAAAACTTGCAGCCTCGCAATGCTGTTTGCCACACAATGCGAGGCTCTCCCCCCTCTAACTTGCGGGCCTCACGATGAACGCCTTCGGTGCTCATTGTGAGCCTCTTCCCCCCACCCCTACTTTAAGGTCCTCAGCGCTCATTGCATGCGCAAGCACGTAACTTTGCGTGCACTCATCGAGGGCCACCCTTTCCCCCCTTCCCTGTGTCTTTCTGCAAGATGGCCTGCCCCTTTGACATGTTTCAAACATGTTTATAAAGCAGACATCCAGAAAGACATATTTTTAGGTCTCCGATGCATCAGCTGTGGCTTGATCCTATCCAAAGTAAAACTTATTCTGAACTTATTCTGACCGTATGACAACTTTATATAGGACAAAATCCAGATGTAAGTTCTGCAGTTTGAAGTACAGGCTGGATGTTGTGTTAAAATGAAAAGTTATCTATAGTTTAAGATTTTTTTGGACAAGCTTTATGTTATTTTAGAAAGTTCTTGAGCCCATAACAATGGACACAAAAGTGGGACATTGAAAAAAAATATAATATTATAAAGTGTGGTCATGGTGGTCCAGTGGTTAGGATTCGGTGCATTTATTATTGCGACCTGGGTTAGATTCCAATCAGAGGTCACACCACCCTGAAGCCATGCAGGTGTTGGGCCTGGTTAGTACTTGGATGAGAGACCACCTAGGAGCTGCATGCTGTGGCCCACTGGAGAAGGAACTGGCAACCTACTCCAGTATCTCTGACATGAAAACCAAGTGGATCAGCATGACCATGGAAACAAAGATGTCCTGGTGTGTTATGACCCAAATATAATTTTATATATATATATATATATATATATATACACATATATGTATATATATATATATATATATATATATATATATATATATATATATATATATATATATATATATATATATATATATATATATATATATATATCACTGATACTCTCTCTGCCTGTTAGCACATGCTCATATGCTCATAATGATGTGATGCTTTGAATACAAGCCAGCTTTTCTCAGCCCCACAGCTAATAGCATAAATCCCTAGGAGCATGTGCTAGTCCGGTGTGCAGACAGTGAGCAAATTCAATGTATTGGTCTATTCAGTTATTTTCATTATTATTTTGTTAATGCCAAATGCAGGATTCCATGACAGCAAACATAGGTTCTAGTTAAGTTTTAGACATCCTTTAAGGTCAAACGGTTTGTTTAGTAATAATGCAATGTCCTTATCTCTTTTACAAGACATCTTTTGTATATTCATCCACACAACAATCTGCTGTTATTCGTTATGTATTAGTGCAGCACATGATTTCTATCCAGCAGTGTGTTCCTTGTGTAAGACATGCCACAAACTGTCCCATAAACACTACTCATATAACCAGTTCAGGTATTTAGGGCAATAACCACAGATAACATATCACTTTTATGTGGAGGGACTGGGAATGAAAGTGATTAAAAATAATAACAACTCTAGCTATTACTAAATGGAGGATTCATCCATGGCACAGCATGCCATTAGTATTTTAGGACAGGGTTTGGTGCTTCAAAGGATGAAGTACGGATGGAGAACCAATACAAATAAACATATGACCCGGCCTCTGTAGTGTTAGGAAAAAGAAGCATCACATGATGTATAACCTATAATAAAATCAGCAGGAAAAGGTCAGAGAGACAGGGGGTAGTGGTGGGATGTGTGTATGTATGCAGGCGTGTGATGTGTTTAAAAGGGACATGGATTTTTTTTTTCCTTTTTGCATCAGAAAGAGGGTATTTGATCATGTGTCACAGGGTGTTTTCTTTTTTCAAATAAAAATCTCATAGCACAAACACTTTAGAGGTTTAACTCCTCCTGGCCTTGCCCCATGCCGACTAAAGTATTATCTGCAATTCTATTTTATTAGGATACTGTTGATCCTGGAAAAACGCAGAAAAAAATAATTAAAAAAGTGCATGCTAACTCTTTAACACTTTTTTTCTCCCCTCATTTAATATGAATACATTAATTCATTTATAGCATTATTATTTTAATGCAATAAACTACACTTGCACTAATAATCTTATATTATTTTCTAGTTTAATAGCTTTCTTGTAGAAGCTTTGAGAAGTATATTTTTTAGTGTCCTTTTTGGACATCCTCACACTTTTCACAAAAAGAGATTTAGGACACTTTTTTGTATTTTTATTAATTATATATTTCTAGTTATTGTAATATATAGGTAACCAACTGTTTATGTTGAGTAAATAGAAGCTAATAAGTAAAATCAAAAGCTATATAGAAAGATCTATTGAATAGAGTAAAACGAGATTGAATAAAGCTTTTTGTATTTCAATTTGAGTAATAACGCTAAATAAAGTTTATTTAAAAGGAGGCTAAATAAAGTTCATTGAAATGCACATAACGTTGCGTAGTGACGTCATCGCGTAAACGTGAACGTCATTACGTAATTACGCAAAACCCGGAAGTAACAGGCTTTATAAGTCAGTGTGAAAGCCAGAGCAGTTTAGCCTTAAAAAAAGTCCTGTAAAAGGACGAAACGCACCATTGGCACCTAGTTTTTTCAGTGGAACAGGCTCTTATCTCCCTAATATGGCTTAAAGGATCTTTTGTCAACAGTATCCTAATAAAACTAAATTTCTTATATAAAATTGAAGGGGTGTTAGGCACCCAAGGATACATATAATAGGTCAATTTAATAGATTTTAGTTTCAATGAAGCTTCAACAGGTTTTACTGATCATTTTTTAATGTAAAAAAACAACTTTTGTAATGTATAATGCATGCTTTTTGGAAACCGCTGTGCTCCATGTCCCTTTAAGGACCTGTGTTAAGTTAATTTATATTAAAGAACACTCCTAGAGAACATTAATTATGTATGTATTCACAAGTGGTTAAAGCTATAATGTTTTTAACTTACTCCTCTATGTTTGTGGAGAGTGGAAGCTGACATTTTAAATATATGTTGGTCACTGACACTCAGAATGCTATGCGGATTGGTTTAAAAGTTCAAGAGCCAATCAAACTGCAGCCAAGTGACAACTACATTCATATACTATGTTCTTCAGTAGCTCCTATCACCTAACACACAAAAGTCTTCTAGGCTAGAAATAAAAGGCAAGTGCTAAAACTTTCAAACACATATTTGAAGTTCTGTAAGTGAATTATTTTATAAAAGAGCAACTTGTTTAGGTGAAATCTCCAAGAACCATATACACTGCTGAATGTGTGAAAAGGGGACAGCAAAGGAATAAGATACGATGTAAAGGGACAGGATGCATCCCCAAAAATGGATCACTAAATTATATACAAAACTGTGAGATAACCAACAACAAATCTTACCAACAAAACTGAGGTCTGGTCTTTATTATTATTATCATCATCATCATCATCATCGTTTATTTGTAACTCGCCAACATATTCCGTAGCGCTATACATACGTTCTGATCAAAGCAAAACAATATTAAAACCCATTGCAAGAAATGGAGGGCACTTGAGCTTAAAAAGCACTGTGCAAGATTGAAAACGCAAAGACTTACAATCTAAAGGTTTTGGGTGTGGTACAGGAGGGTGAGAAATACAGTGTGCATGTTAAGGAGGGAGGCTATATGCTTCTTTAAACAAATGCATTTTTAGTGAGATTTTGAAGAATTTAAGGCAGGGGATAGTCTGGTGTAGCGAGGCAAGGAGTTCCAGAGAAAGGGGCAGCGCGAGAAAAGTCCTGAACGGCAGGAGTGAGAGGAGGTGATGAGAGAGGAGTAAATGAGACTGTCATTAGCAGAGCAAAGAGGGAGGGTGGGGGAATATTTGGAGATGAGAGCAGAGATGTAAGGGGGTGCAGCGTTGTTGAGGGCTTTGTAAGTTAGGGTCATGGTTTTCAAAATTTAATTCTGGAGGCTAAGGAAAGCCAGTGGAGAAACGGACAGCGAGGATCTGCAGACACAGAGCGTTTAGTACGGTAGATGAGTCTAGAGGAGGCATTCATTATGGATTGAAGGGGTGATAGACGAGTGGTGGGTGGGCCAGCCAGAAGAGTTGCAGTAGTTTAAAACGGAATATGATGAGAATTGTATTATAATCTTATTTGTGCCTTGTGTAAGGTAGTGGCGTATTTACGTATATAAATCTACAATGGTCCATTAAAAATGAGTGCGGTGATTGAATGCAGTGTTCTGCAAACATGCACATTCTCCATCTCTGTGTTAGTTTAACATTCTTTGTTATATTTTGAGTTATCCCAGGAGCACCTGACACCAAAGAATGTGTAGGCACGGCATGCAAAAAAACTTCTGTAATATTTAGGTGAATTGATGCCTTGGCTATTCTGATTAACTTTCTGGAACTTAAAAGGATTACCACACAATAATGAGTGTCCATTTAAGTTGAGCATCACCGAGATATGTAACAAAAATATCGACCCTCATTTAGCAGTACAGATCAATCTTGAGTCAATATCAAAGACATTTAGCTACACGAGAGAAAACAATGTGTATGTGATAAAACAAACAAAAAGGTCCCTCCATAAAAATGAACAAGGCTAAAATATTTATCTTGGGAAAGTACATTTCCCAAACTGCTTAGACTTGCTATAATCCATTTTTACACTAATATATCCAGCAGGGATTGTTATATCAAAGGGACTTTTATGTATGGATGCCAAATTCACAGCTTTAATACAATTCTGTATGACAATTGGATTGTAATTAAGTTGAATAACACTAACAATTAATGGCATCTGTCACTATTATATATGTATAGTTTTCTGTTTTATGTCAAAAACAAGTGGCAAGAAGTGATTATATTTCCACCCTACACAAAGAAAATGGCACAAAAGATTGCAATAAAAATTGGTGTAAATTGTGTCAACACATCTGCAAAGAGGACACAGCCATGCAGAACAACATGACCCTGGCAATATCCAATGGGCTTTAGAATAAATAAACACACTGAAACAGCGTTTCTTGGAAAAATTACGAGCCACAGCTTTATTAAAGCAACCATAAACCAATAACCAATTTACATAATTAACATTGTTAAATCACAGCTCAAATAACATCCCGGAGGAGGAGCCCGGCCCGGTCAGTAACCTCAGGCCCTGGGCCCGCGCCCAGAGCCTCCCAGTGCTTTCCTAAGCACGCCCATGAGGCAGGGCAACGCCCACTTAAGCCCGTGGGGCGGGTGCCTCACCTCCCGCCAACCAAAGACATTCATATTTGCAGTCTAACTTAGAATTCACAGAATCCTAACCCTTCAACTCTTTTCCACCGTTTTTTTTTTTTTTTTTAACATAGTTTAAAATTCCTGAACTTTGTTCAACCAACCTCGCCCACTAGACGTACCCTACTTCCTTATCTGCTACTTTCCTATCTGACCACCATTTTAGGGGAGGGAGGGAATCAGCTCAATGGCCGGCGCGGAGTGAGGTGGAAGCCAGCGAAACTGGCTTAAGTCCCTCCTCGTCCTCCCAGCAAATCCGCATCGCCCAGGCTCCACCGGGTCAAGCAGCGCTGCGTCAGACCCGGCGTGCCTGGGCTGCCTCCGCGCCGGGCAAGACCTATAACATCAAAGGGTCATATTCTTGTACATCATCCAGTGTAGTCGACATGATACAATGTACTGTATGTGAGAGAGCCTGCTACATTGGAGAAACCAGTCAGAAATGTCATATGAGGATGAATCTACACAGACATTCCATCAATAAGCACAGAGAGGACAATTACTGTACTCCAGTCGGACACCATTTCACCCAGAATAACCACTCCATGAAAAATCTCAAAATCAAAATACTCAAAGTTTTTTTTTTTTTTTAAAACACTAAGGAAAGAAAGACATTTAAAATTAAAATGATTATGCTCTTTAACAGTAATAACTCAGGCCTTAATGTAGACATGGAATTCTTATCTCATTACCAAAATTTCTTGTAACCTCCAACATTCATGATTGTAAATATATGTGTGTTTGTTTATTATTATTTTTTTTTTGTTCTCTGCCTTCCTCCTGAGTTTGGTTACAGCTCTATGGTTCCTTAGATGTAAAACTATTTACAACCCCAATTTACTTACTCTGGTCTGCACCCCCACGTACTTGCTCAGCTGGCTGAACAGAACATTATTTGTTAATCCTGGAATTTATTGCTGTATTTGTGAATCTATAATTGACTCTGACTTGACAAAGAGAGGAACGCTCTCGAAAGCTCGTCATGAAACTTATGAATATGTTTGTCCAATAAAAAAGGTATCACCATATACTGCAATTATCTGATTATTCATCTGGATTACTGGACACTCATGGCTACCTCACTCTTCATTACCATACACAAAGAAACAGGAAAGGGAAAGGCAATGTGTTTTATCTATATGTCCCCCAAATCCTTAATAGTGCAATGCAATAAATGATGGCAAACAGTGTAAAAGCACTGTGGTGTGGGAGAAGGGTACCTATAGATTAATAGTTGAGGGAGAGAGCGGCAGAGAGAGAGAGAGACACTAATTTATATATATATATATATATATATATATATATATATATATATATATATATACACGTATACACACACATTCTGCTGTAGCACTGGAGAGAGTGATTTGTTGTGAATGGAGTGTGCTGCTGAGAAAGGGCATGCTCTCTCACTCAAAAAAAAAAAAAAAAAGTGTCTGGGCACTTAAGAAGCTTACAAGGGCCATGTGTAGCCCCAGATTAATTATTGCTTGCTACTGCATTAAAAAAAAAATCACCTCCTGGCATTTTTTGAGTCCTGTAAATTCTCAATTCAGTTTTATTTAGACTACAGTATTACATTTTTTTCTGGTTGCTTGAGAGTTCTGGTTGTCTTAAAGTATACTGGATATATTAAGATACCCGGTATGTTGTTTTTACATGGATGAGGATTTTTTTTTTTATTCAGTGCCAAAAGAATGAAATTATAACTATGCATACGTAGACAAGGACTTTTCTACTTTGAATGTTTACGGAAATAAATTCATCTTAGTTTGAATGAAGATGAAAATATAAAAGCGGAAGCAGCTTCCTGGATACAACCTAATTAGCCAAAGTATATTTACAGACAAGAATTTTTTTTTAGTATGGTAGCCCTATAAATAAAGCAGCATAATATTACTACTTGTCAGTCTGTGGGCACAACCATCTGTCATTGTCTGCTTATATGTAGCTCTTGGATCAGTATTTTTAACTGTTTGGGAGTGTGCCTGTCTGGCTTAAGACTATGGGCATACAGTGCCTTACAAAAGTATTCACCGCCTTGACTTTTTACCTATTTTGTTACATTACAGCCTAAAGTTCAATGCTTTGCTAATCTGAATTTTATGTGATGGATCAGAACACAATAGTCTAAGTTGGTGAAGTGAAATGAGACAAATATATACATAAAACTATTTTTTAGAAATAGAAAATAGAAAATTGGCATGTGCGTATGTATTCACCCCCTTTGTTATGAAGCCCATAAAAAAGGTGCAACCAATTACCTTCAGAAGTCACATAAGTGAAATAATGTCCACCTGTGTGCAATCTAAGTGTCACATGATTGGTCATTACATATAAACACCTATTTTGAAAGGCCCCAGAGGCTGCAACACCTAAGCAAGAGGCACCACTAACCAAACACTGTCATGAAGACCAAGGAACTCTCCAAGCAAGTAAGGGACAATGTTGTTGAGAAGTACAAGTCAGGGTTAGGTTATAAAAAAATATCCAAATCTTTGATGATCCCCAGGAGCACCATCAAATCTACCATAACCAAATGGAAAGAACATGGCACAACAGCAAACCTGCCAAGAGACGGCCACGCACCAAAACTCACGGACCGGGCAAGGAGGGCATTAATCAGAGAGGCAGCACAGAGACCTAAGGTAACCCTGGAGGAGCTGCAGAGTTCCACAGCAGAGACTGGAGTATCTGTACATAGGACGACAATCCGTACGCCCTATAGAGTTGGGCTTCATGGCAGAGTGGCCAGAAGAAAGCCATTACTTTCAGCAAAAAACAAAATGGCCCGTTTTGAGTTTGTGAAAAGGCATGTGGGAGACTCCCAAAATGTATGGAGGAAGGTGCTCTGGTCTGATGAGACTAAAATTGAACTTTTCGGCCATACAAAGAAAACGTTATGTCTGACACAAACCCAACACATCACATCACCCAAATAACACCATCCCCACAGTGAAACATGGTGGTGGTGGCAGCATCATGCTGTGGGGATATTTTTCAGCAGCCGGGACTGGGAAACTGGCCAGAGTTGAGGGAAAGATGGATGTTGCTAAATACAGGGATATTCTTGAGCAAAACCTGTACCACTCTGTGTGTGATTTGAGGCTAGGACGGAGGTTCACCTTCCAGCAGGACAATGACACAAAACACACTGCTAAAGAAACACTTGAGTGGTTTAAGGGGAAACGTGTAAATGTGTTGGAATGGCCTAGTCAAAGCCCAGACTTCAATCCAATAGAAAATCTGTGGAGAGGGTTAAAGATTGCCGTTCACAAGCGCAAACCATCCAACTTGAAGAAGCTGTAGCAGTTTTGCAAGGAGGAATGGGCAGAAATCCCAGTGGTAAGATGTGGCAAGCTCATAGAGACTTTTCCAAAGCGACTTGAAGCTGTGATTGCCGCAAAAGGTAGCTCTACAAATTATTGACTTTAGGGAGGTGAATAGTTATGCACATGGACTTTTTCTGTTATTTTGTCCTATTTGTTGTTTAAAGATACATATATATATTGTTTATTATGAAGCAAAGTTTTGGGCATGTTCTGTAAATTAAATGTAAATCCTCTAACAATCCAGGTTGTGAGGGAACAAAACACGAAAAATGCCAAGGGGGGGGTGAATACTTCTGCAAGGCACTGTATGTATATTGAATTTTACATTTATATCCATCCAGAAAAACAGTAGCAAAAAAATTGCCAGCATAATTTCACTTTATAAATGCATATCAATGAAAACTTCAATCAGAGATAATATCTTTAATCCAAAATGGCAGTTTGTCTGTTGCACTGCAGTGAAAGATTGCATGTGGATTTTTGTTAATTTAATAATACCAGGGTAAATACACATGCAAATATTCATAAAGATGCACATTTAAAGGTATATGGAAATTTCCCTTTTTTCTAATCTAACATGCTGCTTATATCAGAAACACGAATGCAATCTACATATTTTTATTTATCTGTAATAAATTGACAATATTACACTTCATCAGGCATCTTTTTGCACTTTTCTCCCCCATTCTTTGCTTTTCAACACGTTACATTGAGTCATTCTGTACACAGATTTTATTAAAAAAAATATCCTCACCCCCAGAGCTGCTTACATAGACACAGTGTCCTATCCAATAGAAACACTGCAATCAAGTATGTTTTTTTAATCCTATACTAACCTTTGATCAAACAATGCAGAAAGCTACAGCAGCACTGGTAAGTTGCATCAATTAAGGGAGAAGAGAGAGGTATGGTTTTGGGAACTAAGCCTACAAATTCCATGATGCTTTGCTGCAGAGACTGTTGTACCTGCCACTGATTGGCTAAAACAAATTATGAAATGTATGCTAATTTTAGCAGCGTTTTTCAGGGGCTTTAACTGTCAAAATCAACTGCTTGCAAACTATAGAGATTTAGCAGAAAAAATATACTAATTTGCAACTGATTCTTCTTTATCAGATGCATTCATAATCCAGGAAATTTAAAAATGCATTTAAAGGCAGATACGTACTCAAAGGCCCATTCCAACTACCTAAAGAATTTTACTTTGTTATCCCTTAGATTAGCCTTACACTTATCCAGTATAAAAGCAGTCACATTATGGGGACTTGCAATCCAAGAATCGTCATGACACAAGCAGGGTAAGCTAAATATAAGAATTTCTTTAAAAATGCTTTTATGTTCTTCTCTGATAGTGGTCCTTTAATGTTTCCAGACACTTTGCTAGACTAGGGAATAGATAAAGATAGGTGGTAAAAAATAACTTTAAATTACTAATATAATATTGATACATAACAAAAGCATACAGTATATGCTACACATGGCAAGAGAAAAGATACGTTTTATATAGACTGTTGACTTACGTTAAAGGGACGGTCATATACATTACAAAATGCTCTTTTTGCAAGTAATATGAATGATCTAAAGCCTTAAAAACTTCACAAATAGTCCACAGCTTCACCCGCCCTTGTTTATCATAAACTGGCTAATTATTGTCCAGCCTATCAGGTACCGTCACATAGTAAATCAAGTCAATCAGTTGTAACCACCACAGTAAAAAAAGGGGTTGAGCAATGCTTGCAAAATCATGATTGTGCTACAGGATAAAAAGTAAACTTGAGATAACTTGTTGTGAATTATAACTTTTGTAATGTTCAGAACACGCTCTTTTAAATACACAATACCATATTTGGCAATTCCAAGTTCATTCTGGTTTGTTATCCAATCACACACTCTGTAAGTGCACACAAGGTTTCAATACAACTAACTGAGATAATCCCAGGGCTTGACACATTGTCATTTAATCTAATAATATATATTATTATTATTATTATTAATATATAACCTTTCATAATGTGTCATATATATTACTGCAGGGGTTGAATTTCCTTCTCAGTTGATTAGCTGCAGTTGAAAATACCTAATTTTAGACTGCTCCTGGATTATGTGAGGGTCTGCTGGATAATGGACTGAGTGTTTGCAGTTTGTCTGAGCTCGAGAAAGACAGAGTGACAGCAGCTTGCAGCTTTTGATTGTTTGGAGCAAAGTAGAGACATGGAAACCTGAAGAATACCGGCCAGTGCTGATTAAACAACTAAGTTTTTTTGTTTGCTCCACCCAGGTTTAGCTGAATTAGAGCTAGTTAGTGAGGAAAAAGTTTATCAGTTAAGGTAGTGTTTCAGTGGAAGTTAGGCCTATTATTTTCTGTGACTGTTTTGATTTATTGTTTTTGTATTACTGGCTAACATTGTAGTAAAACTTGGAAAAGTATCACAGCCTCTTGTATTGTGTTCCTCTATCAAAGTATACACACACACACATTATATATATATATATATATATATATATATATATATATATATATATATATATATATATATATATATATATATATATATATATATATATATATATATATATACACACATACATACATACACATACAGTAGACTCTCAGTTAAATCGGAACTCAGGCAACCAGAACTCTCAGGCAACCAGGAAAAAATTTAATACTGCACTTCAAGTAAAAAAATAAATTTACAGCACTCATAAATGCCAGGAGCCAGGTTCCCATGCCAAAAATGCTTACAGGCACTTATATTGTGCAGTGTTGGGGTTACATTCCCCGAGTTCAGCACTGTACCCTCCAGCCGAACGTACTTGTGTGTAAGTGAGGAGTTAAAGCTGCTGCAGCAGCCCTCACTAACAAATATACTTAGCAGAGAATCCTCTGTGCAGGTAATCTAGGTCTCTTTTAATAGTAATTCTCAAGCAACCAGAAACTACATCTATCCGGCATCTACCAATCCCCATGGGTGCCAGATAACTGAGAGTCTAATTTATATATATATATATATATATATATATATATATATATATATATATATATATATATAAAATTATCACTTCCTTGACAAGGCAGGAACTTATAGATATTGCTATGCACCGTAATGTAGAACAGTCAAAATCAAATAAAGAAACTGTAGAAACCTTTTTGTTTGAAGCTCTGGCTTATAATTGTTTCTAAAACCTGCAGTGTTAGCATTTACAGAAATCAAACTGTTTATTTATGCTGCGCCAGCCAATACTGATCTAATAGGTGACAAACTCTCAGGTCCTATGAGAAAATCATAAATTACAAGCTCCCTCTAAATGCTTATAGACTGTAATGAAACGATTTGGCTATTTTTCTACACTGTATAGTGTACCTGAAGAAGGAAAAGGTGACGTTGTTGCACAAAGCAATATGGCTTTGGTATTTTAAGGATGCTTGTGATTTTTAGTCTTTTTGGTATCTGCATACTAAAAAGCACCATAGAGCAGTGAATGAACCTTAACTAAAATATCTATAAACTCTTAGAAAACATGAAAATATGCATCAATTTTAAAGAAATGTAAAAAAAAAATTCCCGCACTTGGTTTTTGTGCAATGTTTGAAGATGTAGATATAGCTTTGATAAAATTCATGTCCCTTTAAAGGCTGTTTTTAATTTTTCATTGCTTTCAAAACGCATTTCGCCAATTATCCAGTATAGTTCAAAAGAGTATGGTATAAATATGGGTCTTCATTGGTCCTTTAAGGATTGTACACACACACAGTCTGAATATGATAGATGCTGTTCCAGCCCACAGCTAAATATGTCCCATACAAGCTACTGAAGGGAGTGGAAGGGAGTCAGTTTGGACAGGAAAAGGAAACAGTCAGTTATTCATCAAGACAAAAAAAATGTCCTCAACGGGATACAATCCAAATCCATTGCTTGCCAAACCAAGTGGACTCCACAGCTCGCCGCGCCAAGATCCTCACTTCCATTACACCCAGGATTATGTAACTTAACACCTTCATCACCTGATCTCATACGGACAGCGGCTAACTCTGATGGTTTATAAGATGTCTCAGAAGAGTCTCAGCTTGAGTTGGGCCACATCCAAGGATGCACGTGTTGGCGTGTGTCTGTGTACTCACAGTACGAGTTCTGGATGAATTTGGTATACACATATGATGCTTTTTTTTTTTTTATGACATTTTTACAAAATAGTTATATATGGCTTTATGAGAATAAACAAACTTTGTGAAACTTATTGTGCATTTTAGCAATTACTTACTATTTTCAAAGATCCTCCAGGCTGTATTTCTCCACCCCATAAATGAAGTTTAGTGGCTGGAGTGGACCCAGAGAGAGATCAAAATCGAAAACCACTCTTAGTAGAAGGAAGCACTATAACCTCAGCTGCCTGCCAGGTACAAAGACACTTTCTATTCACCACCCACTATCATACTGTAATTGTGGCACGCTAATCTAGACAGCCATTCCCTTAATACTTAATTCAAAGGGAGAGACCTGGAGCTTATATAGCTCGGGGGAAGATCCGTTTTTAAGACGATTAATGTGGTCCTTTAATTTAATAAATATATATACTAAAGTAAACTATCAAAATGAAAAAGCAAAATACAAAAAGTTAATAAGTACCTTATAATTTGTAAAACTTGCTGCATAGGAAGAACACATGTTCACATATAGCATTCACATATAGGTCAAACCATGACCAATATAGGCAGCCAAATTGTTTATAGCTTTTGTCCTTTATAAGGATACAGAACTCCTTTTCATGCATTTTTTTTGCAAGAAAAATATTTAATAAAAAAAAAAAAAAATCTATAAACTTCTATGAAACTGAGCATATTGCACAATGTAGGTCACGGTGGCAGACAGATATGACTACTACATCCATATCACTGCTCATTGGCTTACACGGACAAGCTTCCAGACTAGTTAAACGTTTAAATCATTTTATAGCACTCTGAGCGCTTCATTTGAGAAAAGAAAAAAAATACATTGTGCTATAACGATTTCAGGAAAAAAACGACAAAGAAAAAATATATATAATTTCCCTTTAATACACTTTACATTAATATAATAGGCTAGATGACCTAAGATGAGCAGCATCTCTTTAGCTCCATTCTATAGGGCAGATTTACTTATACAGTTACATTTCCAAGAGCTACCCAAGCGTCACTCATTAGTACATCAGGCCCTATGATCTCATTTTTGCGTTCGGGAGGTCTGACATTATGGGACTGTATAATAGGGCTGAACATTTTCTGTATGCTGAACTCATCTCTTGCAGGCGGAGGTTTATTTGTATTGGCTTTCACAAAACTTGTTTTTGGCCAGTTTAATTATCAGTAATTGTACAAAATTCCTAACAAATAGCTCATTCAGTTCTAGTACACTGAAGTATGTACTTACAAGTCGCTTATGGCCTTACATCTTCCAAGAAATATTTCACAAGATGGAATATTAAAAGGGATAGTTTGAAATTTATTTTTTATAGCAAATGCATTAATATACTCATATTTTAAATATTCTGTTATCATTTAGCTCTAATTTAGCTTTTTAAGTAGTTAAACAAACGTCACTTGTGTGTGAAATGTATAACAAACTAAAAAAACAGCAGTAATGCATAAAAAATGTTTTAAGACTCTTTATGAGAAGAGGAATCAATTTTGTTTTTGTTACATCACTTCCTGGAAGCTAAATCACTGTGGGTGTTTTTAATCTATCAGTGGAAGGAGGAGTGCCGGCCTAGAGGTTTTGTTAGATAATTGGACTGGATTGAATTTTCCACCACACCCCTTCCCTTCACAGGTCCAGAAGCAGGAAGCTTGCACCAGGAAATGCAAACATTGCTCTCACGAACATAAATGTTGCCCACCCCTACACAAAGAGTTTTCACCAGTGAATTATACATACCACCAGGGTCCAGTAGTGGCATGAAAATTTATTTTTTCTAATTAAAAACTAGATTCATAGTATTTTCCATGCTTAATTATCTTAGTCAGACTCAGTGTTTTCAAACATATTTTTTCCATGGTATAATAATTCTATAAAAAGGGGAACACAATTCTTTTTTCATGCATTTAAAAGTATGACTTAAATATAACCAAAAAAGTTAAACTTTAGTGAAACCATGTACACGGAGTATACATATACATACATTATATATATATATATATATATATATATATATATATATATATATATATTTTTTTTTTTTTAAACCTGACCATTTAGTGTATCCTTCTTTGGCACCTCTTCTTCGCTTTTCCCTCTGACTGTTGGGGTACCCCAGGGTTCAACCCTAGGCCCCCACCTTTTCTTGATCTATACTTCCTCCCTTGGTACCCTAATAAAATCTTTTGAGTTTCAGTATCATCTATATGCTAATGACACTCAAATCTACCTCGAAGTACCAGATTTATCAAGTATATTCTCCTGGATGTCCGCCCTCGTTTTCCCACCCTCTACTACAGCTTCCACTCCTCAAATATCTCTAATTGTTGACAACGTCATCATCGTTTTCACCTCCCAGGCCCACTGTCTTCTACTGAACCCTGCCCTAACGTTCATTCCTCACATACAATCAATAACACAATCTTGTCATTTTCACTTAAAAAACATTGCCAAAATACGTCACTCTCTTACACAAAAGACACAACCAAAATTCTAATCCATTCTCTCATCATATCCGCCTCAACTACTGCAACTCCCTCATTGCCGACCTCTCCACCTCTCGTCTGTCTCCACTCCAATCCATAATGAATACCTCCGCTAGACTTATCTAACATACCAAACACTCTGTGTCTGCAGATCCGCTCTGTCAATCTGGTTTACCATAGCCTCCACAAATTTAAATTTGTGACGCTAATGTATAAAGCCCTCAACAACCGTGCAACCCCTTATATCTCTGCTCTCATCTCAAAATATTCTCCCGGCCACCCTCTTCGCTCTGCTAATTACCTACTTTCTTCCTCTCTAATCTCCTCTCATTTCCACCTACAGGACTTTTCTTGTGCTGCCCCTACGCTGTGGAACTCCTTGCCTCGCTCCACTAGAATATCCTCCTGTTTCAAAACCTCACTAAAAATGTATCTGTTTGAAGAAGCTTATCCCACAATGCATCTAGCACCATCTTGTACTACACCCTAACCCAGGGGTCTCCAAACTCGCTCATGGAGGGCCGCACACAGGCCTGGATTTGTAGTGGATATCCTTGCTGCAAGCAGGTGAGACTATTGCTTCTTCAGTCATCACCTGTGCACAGAAAGGAAATCCTCAAATCCAGGCCTGGGTGAGGCTCTCAAGGACAGAGTTTGGAGACTCCTGCCCTAACCCTTTAGATTGTAAGTTTGCGAGTTTTCAATCTTGTTAGGTGCTTTAGTGAAAGCACAATGTAGGTTTGATTTTAACGGATTTAACTTACTAGGTACGCTCTTCTGCTATATCCCCCACACTTAGATAAACGGTAATTACAGGGAGGAATCTTTTCAGGCAATATATGCTTAAAATTCCTTTCTTTCAAGCTCTGTTATCTAACATTTCCACTCAAAATTTGTAACAGCAGCCTAATGCAAATATATATATATAAAAAAAAAATATTATATATATATATATATATATATATATATATATATATATACACATATATATACATATATATATATACATACATATATATACATATACACACACACATATACACACACATACATACACACATATATACACACACACACTTTGCATGCCTGTCCCCAATTTACTCTGTAAAGCTTATACAGATATCCCATCTAAAATCCGCTGGCTGGACTGGCACATTTTTGGAAAGACTACACAGATAAAATCCACTTATAGCGTTGCACCCAACCAATACTTTTTCACATAATTTGTAGTCCCTGAGAAAACATCAGCGTGTACAATTGAGTAATTCCCTTCACAAATTCTGCTGTTTTATGCCTCTGCTCTTCTCCTTTACCAACCAAATGACAGATGAGGAATTCTGGTTTAATGTTTCACCAAGCCCCACAGGAAGCAGTAACGCAGAATGCAAAGAATAACATCCACAAGGAAACCTATGGGAACGGGAAGAAATATTCCAACCACAGTCTGTTTGTGGCTCCCTTGTGTTGCTCCATAAGATGCTGAGAACCTGCTGGCATTACCCACGTATCTCAGGACTAGCGTGAAAGTTGGAGGAGAATAATTCTCTTAAAATGATCACTGTGGTCCTATATTTACAATATACTCAGGTATATACAGGTGAGGCTTTTAGAATGTAAAAAAAAAAAAAAAGCAGCTTACATGGAATTATGCTACTGTGGAATCCACCATCTTTGTTTCTGTTAATCTACTCCTTACGGTGGGAAGAGAGCAAGCCTATCTCAGCTGCACAAAAGGGATATGACAGTTGCAACTGCCAGTGTATACCAATTAATTTATCTATGTATGTATATATGGTAGGCTTGCATCATCTCTACCCAATGACATGTTCCTAATGCTCAGCCAATCACAGAGATTCAAGAACAAATAACATCATTTGATTGAGACGGGGGGCGGGGCAAATACCTGAGTGTAGCTTCCTACATATGAATTTTACATCATACGTTTTTTTTTTTCTTTACTTAAAAAATGTGTTCTAATATTTTCTGATGATTTTACTGACTCTGAAGAAAACAAATGAATACTGAGCCAATTAAACAATCCCAGACGTGTTATATTAATATTAAGCTCATATGAAGAACTTCACTTGATGTTTTTAAAATAATAAAATAAATAAATAAATACAGACTTTATTTTATAACTATTATATAAAATGTTACTTTAATGTTGTAGACATTGCTTTTTGTTCCAAGACACCTGGGCGAACAGAAGGAACCTTGGATAAAGATAACATCTTTATTAAGTTCTACTGAAAGACTCCCCCTATGAAGTTAGACCTGACAATATAAAACCAGCAGGCTAAGATGTTAACACCCATGACACAAGCAGAGTCTATTAAAAAGACCACTGTAGCAGCTACACACCAGGAGCATTAAATCATTGTAGAGAAAATTGCACATGACATCATGCATGATTATCAATGCTATCTATTAGTAGCATGACATCATGCATGATTATCAATACTAGCCATTAGTAGCATGAAATCATGCATGATTATCAATACTATCCATTAGTAACATGACATCATGCATGATTATCAATACTATCCATTAGTAACATGACATCATGCATGATTATCAATACTATCCATTAGTAGCATGACATCATGCATGATTATCAATACTATCCTTTAGTAGCATGACATCATGCATGATTATCAATACTATCCATTAGTAACATGACATCATGCATGATTATCAATACTATCCATTAGTAACATGACATCATGCATGATTATCAATACTATCCATTAGTAGCATGACATCATGCATGATTATCAATACTATCCATTAGTAGCATGACATCATGCATGATTATCAATACTATCTATTAGTAGCATGACATCATGCATGATTATCAATACTATCTATTAGTAGCATGATATCATGCATGATTATCAATACTATCCTTTAGTAGCATGACATCACGCATGATTATCAATACTATCCTTTAGTAGCATGACATCACGCATGATTATCAATACTATCCTTTAGTAGCATGACATCACGCATGATTATCAATACTATCCATTAGTAGCATGACATCACGCATGATTATCAATACTATCCATTAGTAGCATGACATCACGCATGATTATCAATACTACCCATTAGTAGCATGACATCACGCATGATTATCAATACTACCCATTAGTAGCATGCCATCACGCATGATTATCAATACTACCCATTAGTAGCATGACATCATGCATGATTATCAATACTATCCTTTAGTAGCATGACATCATGCATGATTATCAATACTACCCATTAGTAGCATGACATCATGCATGCTTATCAATACTATCCATTAGTAGCATGACATCATGCATGCTTATTAATACTATCCATTAGTAACATGACATCACGCATGCTTATTAATACTATCCATTAGTAGCATGACATCACGCATGATTATCAATACTATCCTTTAGTAGCATGACATCATGCATGATTATCAATACTACCCATTAGTAGCATGACATCATGCATGATTATCAATACTACCCATTAGTAGCATGACATCATGCATGATTATCAATACTATCCATTAGTAACATGACATCATGCATGATTATCAATACTATCCATTAGTTGCATGACATCATGCATGATTATCAATACTATCCATTAGTAACATGACATCATGCATGATTATCAATACTATCCATTAGTTGCATGACATCATGCATGATTATCAATACTATCCATTAGTTGCATGACATCATGCATGATTATCAATACTAGCCATTAGTAGCATGACATCATGCATGATTATCAATACTATCCATTAGTAGCATGACATCATGATACAACTCAGTGCCTATTCTATGGCAGCTCTACAGAGCAGGCCCAGTGTGGGAACCGCAGTGTGGAAATAATTCACAGTTATAGGGTCACAACCTCCCTGCCCTCCTTCCTCTGTGGATCTTATCTGCTTCCTCACTTCATGAAAAAGTAAGTTATGTTAAAGAGCTAACAGAGGAGTCGCTTTACTCAGTATGAATAAGAAAATGCTGGAATATGGAAACAAAAAGCTATTAGAGCGATGGCTGCTATTAGTGTCACATCTGCTTCCGGCCCCTGTAATGTCCCCAGACTTCCAGGCTCAGCTGCTCTCTTCATTGCCTTCAGGGGAGCTGGATTGTCTGCAGAAGAGTCTTACAATGACGGATTAAGAAAGGGTTAATTAAAGGACCACTGCACACCCCAATTTACAATACTCTCTTTAGAAGTTATTTGCCGATTGGTCTAGTTTTTTTAAAAGTAGAAAATGAATAAAAAGAGCCTTTATCAACTATTATATGCACAAAGGCTGTAGTGAGAACTATTATTTTTGTTTTAGTTTATCTGCTTCAACTGAAATTTGCATCATTTATTGCCGGTGCTTTAAATAGGACTAATGGAAGTCCTTAAAATCTTCAAAGATCCTTCTGTGTTGAAAAAGCATATTCCAGTTAATAGCAAAAATAACATTTGACTTGCTTTCTAAATCATTTTCCAGATCTTCAAGTCTATAGAATGACAATGCTGTGTAATAAAGAAAGACACTGGTGTTTACTATAGAATTAAAATGGTGATTAATTATTTATATTGAAAGGACAAGGACATACATAAAAATGCATGGAACAAATATTTATATATATATATATATATATATATATATATATATATATATATATATATATATATATATATATATATATATATATCTCAAAGCATTATTACAAATTAATAAATCTTATTTTAAAAGAAGATCATTGGATATTTTGCATATTAATCTTGCTTTTTATTTATTTTTTCCTAGAAGAGGAATTGGGGAAGGTTCTGATGGACTCGGGGGACAGGTAGGAAAACAAGTGGGAATAGGAAAAACGTGATAACCAGGAGACCATGTTTTATTTACTTTTCAGAAAACAGGCATGTGCTAAAGGTAAAGCTATTGGTTAGATATCCTGTATTACTATGTAAAAGAGGCTTTCTATTATAAGAGGTCAAATGGTGCTGAAGCCTATACTGGAAGATGTACCACATGGCCATGTGAACCTACAGGAAGTCACTAACCATGCTGTGTGCATTAGAAGATGCAATATGGAGATTGCTGGCCAACCAATCTCACACCATAGCATACACTCAGGAACGGGAAGAATAAGAAGCAAGCATGGCAGCTAATGGGAAATTAAAAATGAGTATCTCCAAACTTTATACAGTTAGGCAAAAAGGGCTTTAATTATGCTATATATATATATATATATATATATATATATATATATATATATATATATATACACATATATATATATATATACACACACACACACACATATACACACATATATATATATGAAGAGTGAGGTAGCCGTGAATGTCCAGTAATCCAGATGAATAATCAGAATATTGCAGTATATAGTGATACCTTTTTTATTGGACAAACATATTCATAGGTTTCATGACGAGCTTTCGAGAGCGTTTCATGACGAGCTTTCGAGAGCGTTCCCCTCTTTGTCGAGTCAGAGTCTATGATTATTCATCTATATATATATATATATATATATATATATATATATATATTATACACACATATACACACACACACACATATATATATATATATATATATATATATATATATATATATATATATTATACACACATATACATACACACACACATATATATATATATATATATATATATATATAAATATATTATACACAAATATACATACACACACATATATACACACACACATATATATATATATATACACACACAACCTTTTACACTGAAATCCCATATCCACACATTCTCATATTTTTTTTTTTAAACAGTTAAAACACATCCTTTAATGTATTCCCCATTATATGCAGTGCCAGACATTGTCCCAAATTGGTGTCAAAGTTAGATAGAGATCTAAGGATGCCTGCATAAATAAATTGCATTTGCAAGCAGAATCCTCCTTATACAGAAGATAAGGTTTGCACGTGCACAATGCCGGGTGATAAAGCTCATCCCATCGTGCCTTGTAGTAAATCTGCTTAGTTTTATTACACAAGTAAATACCACTGCACATTGTGTAATAGAGGAATAAAGTGCCCTGGAGTGACAGCTGTGAGTGTCCTGAGATCCCCTCCCTCACAATGCGAGCTCACGCATGGCCCTGACCTTCACACAGAGCGCGCCAATGTCCAGCCCACATTTATATCTTCCACCCCAAAGAGATTCCCTACAGAACCGCGAGGACGGCCAGAGAAGGTCACACGTATTCGCCATCAAGGTGCTGCACCAAACTATTCTTCTGTTCCTATAGGTTATCTCTAAATAGTAAAATAGAGTTTTGTTTTGTTTGTTTTTTGTCCTGGGGCTCAGTTTATTCACCTGCTGCTTATATCAGAAACACACAATACATGGAGTCATTATATACACATACAGATTTATTTTCTTAAACTAAAAATCGTTTTCCCCACTTCCAGAGCTGCTTGCAAAAGGCACAGTATACCTACAAATAGAAACACTGGATCTGGGTATGTTTTTTAACCCTATACTAACCTTCAAGCCAATAGCAGCACAGTGCAGAAATCTACATAGCAATGCCTGAGCTCCTCCTTACTTCCTTGTGCAGGAAAGATAAGCACACATCACATAATGCATTCTGAAGAACTGACTTTGCAGATTGAAACGATGTGATTGGCCAAAACAAATTATGAATTTTATGCTAATTTAGTTAAGGTTTTCAAGGGGCATTCCTTCTCGAAATCAAGTCCCAGAAAACTGAAGAAATTTGCAAACGGCAGGGTAAGTTTATTAAAGTCTATTTTGGTATTTTTTCATGCAAAAAATATGTTTACATACGGTGCCGATTCTCCTCATCGGATGCATTCATAGTCGAGGAAACTTCTGTATAACTTTAAAGGCATATCTAAGTTTCCTTGTTTTTCCCTTTTTCTAAATCGAACACATGTTGCTTATATCAGACACACACATTACATGGAGTCATTCTATACACATACAGATTTATTTCATTTAAAAGTAAAATTTGTTTTCCACACCCCCAAAGCTGCTTACATAGGCACAGTGTACCTACCATCTTAACTCTTTACTAACCTTCAAGCCAACAGCAGCACAATGCAGAGCTCTACACATCAGTGACTGCCTCCTCCTAACTTCCTTTTCCTGGGTAAAAACAGGACTTCTTTGGTGCACAAACTGGCTTTACAGACTGATTCAATGTATTAGCCGCCTGTGATTGGCCAAAACAAATTATGAATTTTATGCTACTTTTGGCAGAGGTATCAAGGGGTGTTAATTGCTAGCAAACTCAAGAGATTTAGGGTAAGTTTAATCATGTTTACTTTGGTATTTTTTGCATGCAAAAAATGTTTGCATACACTACTGATTCTCCTCTATCAGATGCATTCATAATCCAGGAAACTTAAATATTCCTTAACTATAGATATTAAAGACATAACACAAAAATATATTTCTTATTACTCCAATTTATTTGTTAAATTGGACTTTTAACTGTTCAACTCTTATGATTTAATCAACTTAATGTAAAAACATATATAATAAATAAAATATGTGACCTTACTGTCTCTTAAATTCTAATTTTATAGAACACCACATATTTTTTCCCTTTTAAGCATATTGCTTTTTAGTGACCCCCATGTGCTTTAAAACAGTTACAATATGTATTCCAGGCCCCTCGTCACCCATGGGAGAGAATGCTACCATGATAAACTGGATAAAAAGCAAATTACACAGGACCCCCTCTGCAAGCCAATATTTCACACATAACTGAGGGCAGGCATTTCCCAGCCTCCTCCTGCGCCTGGGATCAATTATAGGAGCGTAACAGGACATTTCCCTCTCCCTGTCAAACCCCCTCCCCATGTTATGGCCACAGGAAAAAAAAAAGAGAATGAAAGTGATATCTGCTGGGAGGTATTTTCACAGGTGGGAATCTCTCCATGGAGAGTGTGAGGTTTGTCAGGAGATGGAAATCCCATAATTCCTTTCACATGATCTGCGTCCTGTTTATTCGCTACCTCTCGTGCCATTAAATGAATGATTCCAAACCTGAAAATGGAGGGAATGCGCAGCTATAAAGCGTAATGATGACTGATGCTGCAAATTCTGCCTAGATTAGATTTTGAAACCAAAGTTGTTATTTTTTATAGATTTGGAATTTCAATCCCATCTGATCTTAAATCTATATTTCTATTTTATCTGTGCACAGCGGGAACATAATAAAATCATGGCCTGTGTTCTCTTATTCCATGAGCAAAAAGGTCCTGGAGTAAAGTGAGTTTATCCGACTTCAGATTACCCACTTTCAGTGTGTGTGTGTGGGGGGGGGGGGGGAAGATACAACTTTGTACAGTTTAAAATCTGTTTCAAATCTATTAAAATACATCTACCTGCTCAACAAACTATTGGAAAAAAGTGTCTTTAAAGTGCCGTTTACCTCACTGAAAGTGCTCTTCATGGTGTGAAAGTGCACAAGATTGTATGTTAAAATTAACTTTTTTTTTTTTTTTTTTTTTTTTAATTACACTAATAACAGCTAAAAAAAAAAAATCTAAAGTTTTAAGTCTGAATACAAAACATAAGTACTGGCTGTTGCAGGAGTAAAAAACAGATAGCAGAAGAGCACAGTGAAGACAGTGTCACTTTAAAACAAAGAAACTAAATAAACAATACATGTTTAGTAGTTTGTAAAACTAATAAAAAATGTATTTTCATGCATTTAAAAACAGAATTAAAATTAATACTGTTTTTTATTTCCTTGTCACTCACATCTAGGGGGCTGCCATATTGGCCTCTTTGGTCCTCCCACCCATCAGAGTGTCATTATGTGAGGTGGCAGACACCAAGCTGTGATTCAGTATTGTAGCTTCAAATTTCTTCAAAAAAAAGCCGACAGACGAAACGGACGTTAAGCTTTAAGTTTTGAGCGTTACAGCAATATTCTCTATAGTATTAGCCACTAGTAATTCGTTTGTGCGGCTCCCTAACAGGCATCAGCAACTTGAGAATGTGCTAGATGTTATGGACTATGAATGATTATTTGGGCAAAGACTAATAGTATTGTTGTTATAATTCTCTCAATATATGTATATATGTTTTTGTAATATTTTAGACTGGATAATTATGATAATATGTATATTTAGGTAGGGATTACTTATTTTTTGAGTATTGTTGGTGCTTTGTATTTACTCTATTTCCTATACAAAGATGTATAGGATTCCCAAGGTGACATGTAAGACTATAATAGTGCCCATCTTCTTTGAGGATTTCTTTTTCTTGCTATTTGACAGTTTTGTTAGCCAGGATTTAGGGCATTAATTAGTGAGCCTTCTAGAAAGGAGGATCCATGTCGGTCATAGGCCTTCTCTTTATGTTATCCCTTTTGTGTGAGTGGTCTATGTTTTGTGTGTTATGATACGGATGCAAGCAAGTATCATCTGAAAGAGCTATGCTGGATCCCTGCTATTAATAATTTGTTATTTCAAGGATGCAGGCTATTTTATAGAGACATGGTTGAATAAAGTATATAGTATATAGTTTAATGTTCAGAAGGCATTCACAATTCTACGATTAATTTGGAGGGATCTTCAAATTCACACAACACAGCCAATGGCTTCCTATTGGTCCAACGGTCATGTGGTGCTGGCTCATGCCTTAGAAGATGCACCACAGGGCCAACTGGACCAAATGGAAGTCACTGGTTGTGCTGGGTGTATTAGACACTGCAATATGGAGATGTACAGTTTGATACTTGTCCACCTTGCACATGCTGTGACATTTAGAAGAGATAAAGGTCAAGATAACAACCCAAGAGGCGAGCACAGAGAATAATATAACTGTATATTATTGAGTTAAAGGTATATGGAAATGTCCCTGTTTTCCATTTTTCTCATCTAACACCTGCTGCTTTATGTTACCTACTGGTTTCCCATACCCCAGAGCTGTTTACATATGCACAATGTACCTCCCAATAGAAACACTGCATTTTGGGTATAGATTTTAACCCATTACTAACCTTCAAGAACACTGCAGCACAATTCGGAGATCTACGGAGCAATGTCCTACTCCTCCTGTTACTTGTGCAGGCGTCTACACATCCCATGATTCCTTCCTGAACAAACTGCCATCACTGATTGATACAATGTATTAGCTGCCTGCGATTGGCCAAAACAAATTATGAATTGTATGCTATTTTTTTTATTAGGAATATGGATGGGTGTTAGATTTAGCAAAATTTTAGGGTAAGTATAATAAAAGTTTATTTTCATATTTTTTGATGGAAACTTTTTGTTTCATACACTACTGATTCTCCTCTGTCAGATGCATTCATTATCCATGAAACTTTAATATGTCTTTTATTACACTAGACGCAATTCATACTTTTAAAGGGCTATGACATGTTTTACCCAACAGTGTCTCTCTTTAGAAGTGGGAAGAAGAACAACAGTTGGCAGTGATCTACCTTGGGTTCTCCATAGGTTAATTTAAGTAAATACCTTTCTATAACCAACTACAAATGTTTTTTTTGTATGCCTTTATAGAAGCAAATTCCTGAACGAAGTACAATCATTCTCTCATTGACTTCTTATTTATGTTTTGAAGCTGTTCTACGCTCTGGCAAACTGATCATTCAAGTTATTTCTTCTCTCCTATTTTCTCTGGAGGTTTCTTTTGTTTGAAGAGATTAAGATGAAAAGAAAAAACACAATTACAGAAACATTCACATTAAGCAGCGCATAAAAAAAAAACAGAAACCAACGCAAAAAGTTCACATAAAGAAGTTTACTTTAGTCAAAATTGAAGCTAATTTGGGAAGGAAATTATTCACATAACTTGTTAAGAAAACATTTTTGTTTTCGGTTGGTGTCTGCCCCTTTTCTTGTGGTGTAGAGGTCACCTGAGGCTAAGTAAATGAATACAAATGGTATGGAATCTCATTCCCCTTCATAACAGTTGTTTTTTTTTTTTTTATAATACAGCAGCCCTCGGCACTCTTCTACACCAAAACTCGTCAAATTTGTCTTTCGGCGCGTTTTGACACAGGAAAAAAGCCGCAGCAATTGCTTGCTTGGTACTAGACGTGCTTTCTAAGACCTTTAGGAGTCAGTTTATTACTCGTTTTGCCACTTGTCGTGCCTTCTGAAACCAATTAACGACGAGTACCAAGGTACCCCTGTATTTTGGCAGTCATTTGTATAAAATAGTGATGTATAGGCCAACAAGGACCCAACTATTATTATTACATTTTTAATATAAAATTTTCTAAAGACAAAAACACAATTTAAAGGCATATTCAAGTTTCATGGATTATGAATGCATCTGATAGAGGAGTATGTTGCATGTTCTCATACTCTACTGAAGGGAGTAGTAGTCTGTCCCCTCTCTCTCTATGCCCTCTCTCTCTCTGTGCCCTCCCCCCCTCTCTCTGTGCCCTCCCCCCCTCTCTTTGTGCCCTCCCGCCTCTCTCTCTCTCTCTTTGTGCCCTCCCGCCTCTCTCTCTCTCTCTTTGTGCCCTCCCGCCTCTCTCTCTCTCTCTTTGTGCCCTCCCGCCTCTCTCTCTCTCTCTTTGTGCCCTCCCGCCTCTCTCTCTCTCTCTTTGTGCCCTCCCCCCCTCTCTCTCTCTCTCTTTGTGCCCTCCCCCCTCTCTCTCTCTCTCTTTGTGCCCTCCCCCCTCTCTCTCTCTCTCTTTGTGCCCTCCCCCCCCCTCTCTCTCTCTCTCTCTTTGTGCCCTCCCCCCCCCTCTCTCTCTCTCTCTCTTTGTGCCCTCCCCCCCCCCCTCTCTCTCTCTCTTTGTGCCCTCCCCCCTCTCTCTCTCTCTCTCTTTGTGCCCTCTCTCTCTCTCTCTCTCTCTTTGTGCCCTCCCCCCTCTCTCTCTCTCTCTCTTTGTGCCCTCCCCCTCTCTCTCTCTCTCTTTGTGCCCTCCCCCCTCTCTCTCTCTCTTTGTGCCCTCCCCCCTCTCTCTCTCTCTCTCTGTGCCCTCCCCCCCCTCTCTCTCTCTCTCTGTGCCCTCCCCCCTCTCTCTCTCTCTTTGTGCCCTCCCCCCTCTCTCTCTCTTTGTGCCCTCCCCCCCCCCCCCTCTCTCTCTCTCTCTCTCTTTGTGCCCTCCCCCCTCTCTCTCTCTCTCTCTCTCTTTGTGCCCTCCCCCTCTCTCTCTCTCTCTTTGTGCCCTCCCCCCTCTCTCTCTCTCTTTGTGCCCTCCCCCCCTCTCTCTCTCTCTCTCTGTGCCCTCCCCCCTCTCTCTCTCTTTGTGCCCTCCCCCCTCTCTCTCTCTTTGTGCCCTCCCCCCCCTCTCTCTCTCTCTCTGTGCCCTCCCCCCCCCTCTCTCTCTCTCTCTGTGCCCCCCCTCTCTCTCTCTCTGTGCCCCCCCTCTCTCTCTCTGTGCCCCCCTCTCTCTCTCTGTGCCCCCCCTCCCTCTCTCTGTGCCCCCCCTCTCTCTCTCTGTGCCCTCTCTCTCTCTCTCTCTGTGCCCCCCCTCTCTCTCTCTGTGCCCTCTCTCTCTCTCTCTCTGTGCCCTCTCTCTCTCTCTCTCTGTGCCCTCTCTCTCTCTCTCTGTGCCCTCTCTCTCTCTCTCTGTGCCCTCTCTCTCTCTCTCTGTGCCCTCTCTCTCTCTGTGCCCTCTCTCTCTCTCTCTCTGTGCCCTCTCTCTCTCTCTCTCTGTGCCCTCTCTCTCTCTCTCTCTGTGCCCTCTCTCTCTCTCTCTCTGTGCCCTCTCTCTCTCTCTCTCTGTGCCCTCTCTCTCTCTCTCTGTGCCCTCTCTCTCTCTGTGCCCTCTCTCTCTCTGTGCCCTCTCTCTCTCTGTGCCCTCTCTCTCTCTGTGCCCTCTCTCTCTCTGTGCCCTCTCTGTGCCCTCTCTCTCTAGCTGCCTCATGAAGGACACGTTTAAGATTTAAAGCTTTTGGTAAATCTGCAGAAGGACTGATTTTAATGTAAGTGGATAAATGACACAGTCTTCCATTGAGGTTGTAGGCATAAAAGCAGTAAGTTAATCCAGCAATGCATGTGATACGCATAAGACCAGCCTGTGAATCAAAGGGACTCTGTTATCCCAACAGGAAGTTGATTTCATTTTAAAGAGCAGTAAAAACTGACTACAGTGTCCTAGCAGTTTTTCTCTACAGTAAATCATTTCTGAAAGATTTCAAATTTTGGCAAAGCTAGTATTATTCTTTTCGCAATTGATAAATTCACCCTGATCTGATCTCTTCTTCTATCTTCATACCAGAGTTCACTAGCTCCAAATAGCAGTATCAGAGTGCAATCTGGAGCAACACTACTCCACCTCTCTATGGTTACAGGAAAATCAGGTGGATCTTTTTTGTTGTTGTTGTGGGCTACTCTGCATAAGATCTGCTTAGCACATCATAGGTATGCAACATCACTTAAGTGAGAATGTTAGGCAAGGAATTGAGGTTTTTCATGCTTGGGCCCATGTAAGCCTGCAACACATACACACACATCATGATTACCTTCCTTCAATGGCCTGCAATAGCCACCCTCATGATGGTCCTCCCTCCAGTACATGAATCACACAAACCATAATGATCCTCCCACCAGAACCTGAAGCACAGACACCATGATGACACTCCTACGACCAACAGCACACAAACCATGATGATACTCCATCTTTAACCTAGGACGCACGCACCATGATGATTTTCCCTTCCGTAACTTACAGCACACGCACCATGATGATACTCCTTCCATGACCTACAGAACAATGATACTTCTTCCATTACCTACAGAGCACACACCATGATGATACAGCCGCCATGACCTACAGCACGCACACAAACCATGATGATACACCCGCCACGACCTACAGCACGCACACACACACCATGATGATACTCCTTCCATGACCTACAGAACAATGATACTTCTTCCATTACCTACAGAGCACACACCATGATGATACACCCGCCATGACCTACAGCGCACACACCATGATGATACACCCGCCACGACCTACAGCACGCACACAAACCATGATGATACACCCGCCACGACCTACAGCACGCACACACACACCATGATGATACACCCTCCACAACCTGAAGCACACATACCACGATGATCCTCCCTCTATGACCTACAGCACACACAACATGATGAAACGCCTTCGACACCCTGGAGCACACACAATGATGATACACCCGCCACAAACTACAGCACACACACCATGATGAAACATCCGCCACGACCTACAGCACACACCATGGTGATACACCCGCCATGAACTACAGCGCACATACCATGATGGTACCTTTCATGACCTACTGCGTACACACCACGCTGATACTCCTTTCACGACCTACAGCACACACACACCATGATGATACACCATCCACGACCTGAAGCACACACACACACCACGATGATACTCCTTCCACACCATGATGACACACCTGCCATGACCTACAGCACACACACCATGATAAACCAACCACCATCTACAGCGTGCACACACCATGATACACACGCCACGACATACAGCACACACCGCGAACTACAGCGCACATACCATGATGATACATCCGCCATGACCTACTGTGTACACACCGGGCTGATACTCCTTCCACTCCCTACAACACACACACACACACCATGATGATACTCCTTCCACGCCCTACAGCACACACACACCATGATGATGCTCCTTCCACGCCCTACAGCACACACACACCATGATGATACTCCTTCCACGCCCTACAGCACACACACACCATGATGATACTCCTTCCACGCCCTACAGCACACACACACCATGATGATACTCCTTCCACGCCCTACAGCACACACAATGATGATACACCCTCCATGCCCTACGGTACACACACCATGATGATACACCCTCCATGACCTACGGCACACACACAAAGATGATATTCCTTCCACGCCCTACAGCACACACAATGATGATACACCCTTCATAAACTACAACACACACACACCATGATGTTACACCTTTCATGACCTACGGCACACACACCATAATGATACATCCTCTACGACCTACAGCACACACACACATCCGACAACGACCTACTGCGTACACACCAGGCTGATACTCCTTTCACGACCTACAGCACACACACACCATGATGATACACCATCCACGACCTGAAGCACACACACACACACCATGATGATACATCCGCCACGACCTACAGCACGCACACACACACCATGACGATACACCCTCCAAAACCTCTATGCCAAACCATCACCATAATTCTTTATATAGACTGGTTATAGAGGAACGTATTTGCATTTACACTGTATTCTATTCAAATCAGTGCAAAGTTAGGTGGAAATGTAGTGTATCACTGAAAAGTAACCAATAGAACCCCAGACAAAAAAAGATTGCTGCACTATTTCATAATCCTTCTTTTGTGACCATGATGATCCTCAGTGCATCCACATCCTGTGAGAGGCCTGCACCCTTCTATAAAAATCAGCACATTGAGAGATATCTACACAGCTTGTCAGCCTTCCTGTAGCATCAACAACTGATAATTCAAATGCTCCTTCCTGTCACTGAATTTACAAGAGAAATTGTGAGGATGTGGGGCCAGGGCCGGGACCAGAGTGGGTATAGGAAGAAGCAGCTCTTTGTGTTTATGTAACTTAGTGTTTACTGCATCTCTAGCGGATAGTTACCAGGATGCGAATGCTGCAGTAATCCATATAAAAGGCACGTGGGAAAACCTTGTAGTGTAGACTGGCTGTTTCAGGAGTCTTTTACATTTATTGCACTGCTAGGAGTGAGAGTGAAAGAGAAAGAGAAGGAAGAACAAAACAAGAATAAAGAAAGAGAGAGAGAGAAATAGGGAGAGATGAACATAGGATGTGAAAAACGAGAGATGAAACAAAAGTGATAGGGAACATTGGTACTGCAAATAAGAAAAAGGGAAAAGGGACTAGTGAAAAAGAGAGGGAAAGGGAGAAAAAGATGGTGGAGGAAACAGGAAGCGAGAAAGAGGGAAATAAGATGGAGGAAAAAAAAGAAGAGAGAGAGAGAGAGAGAAAAAAAAAAAGGGAAAAAAAGAGAGTGGGAAATGGAATGGATTAAAATAGGGAACCAAAACAAAATCAAAATGGAACAGAAAGACTGCAAAACATGGAATATTGAAATAGAGTGAGAACAGAGAGTTAGAACATGGAAATGGATAAGGAGCGGGAAAAGAGAAAGTGAGAAATGTGAGAGAAGGAAACAAGGACAATAGGGAGGAAGAGAGAGAAACAAAAAGGAAGGGAGATATAGAGAAAAATGACGACTAGGGAGAATAAAATGTGAAGAGAAAAATTGGAGGAGAGATGGAGACAGGTGGATAGAGGGAAAGCGATATAGAGAAGCAGATGAAGTAAATGGAAGACAAAGAGTGGCCCAAAATAACAGCTGCAAAAAGCTATTTTCTGTATATTTCCTGTTACCTGCCCACCACTTTGTTGTTAGGGTTTGGGTTAGAGTAGTGGAAGGCTGATAACAGGAAAGATCATACTTTCTCACTACAATAAAGTGCATCTTTTGCTTAGAGTACAAATATATAGTAGTGGTGCTCAGTAGGAGAGCATGTTGAGTGATATAAGAACATTTCAGAAATATCCAAAAATAACAAGACAGAATAAAAAGAATCTTCCTCCAATGTCATCTCCTCATTGCCTCCCCTGTGGATTCTCGTTTTCCTAGACCACCGCCTAAGCTCTCGCACAGTGATAGTCCGTTTTTAGGCAGGATTGCAGGAATTCTTTGCTTATGACTTCTGAGTTCAGCAATGTAACCCACCCAGGACCAGGGGCTTGTACAGAGGATGACAAATTGCTGAGTTTAACCCTCATCGTACAGGAATTACATGTAACCTCTCTCATGCAGCTATAAAGTCAAAGGATTAATCCATATGCTGCTTCTGGCATATAAAACACACTTTATGTACTAGAAACAATGACCAGAAAGTGTCCTGCATCTTATACACAATGTACTTTTCCCTTTGGTTTGTATTCTTTAGAAATCAGGTATTTATAGGGAATTTTATATGGTGGAATATATGGTAAATAAAGTCTGCAGACGTTTTCTGAAATTACAATATGTTAACCCTTCCCGGCCTTGAGAATTTACATCAGATTGCAGGATATAGCATACCTACAAGGGAGCAGTGTTGCATTAGGCAAGTGCTCTTCAAAAAAAACTAAAATTATTAAAAGAAAACACTTGGAACATCAGATATACATGCCCAATATTACACAATTAAGTAGAAAAGTTACAAAACCTTTTTTAATTTGAAGCTTTTTTTAAATGCTTTAAAATATTTGTTTAAATGTTCCACTGTTCACTTTTACAGAACTCCTACTATTTACTTTGAGGGTTATCTCCAGGTTGGCTGCACCAGGAGGCCAATACCTTGAAGCTCTCATGTCCTGGAAGGACCACAACTGAGAGTGTCACTAAATATTTATATATTCTTTTCACTGCAATAATATATTTTAGCTTTTTCAGTGCAATTCAGCATGCATTAGGGAAACCAAAGAAAAGCTTGTTTTTCTTTGTTGCAGGAGTTGTAAAGAGCTTGTGATTTTTGGTCCTTTCAGAACTCTGCAGAGGCTGGCAGCTGAAGAAATAGCTAGGTTTTATAAAAGCTGTGAGATATACATCAATTTTCAAAATGGTATTCCATTTAGTTTCCAGTGCTCTGTTTTTGTTAATATAGACAAGCAATGATAAATGCAATGCCCATTTAAAAGCATGCATCCTAGTAATAATAAGTAAATAAGAACAGTTATATAAAACTATAGCGTGCAAGATCACGAGCGCTATATTCTCCATACTCGCCAGAGAAGGTTATTTGTGATTTTCATCTCAGCTCTGGTACAATGATCTTTCTATTCTCCAGGAATGCTAGTATTATAACTCATGTCCTGCCAAGAAAGGGGGGATGTGGGGGGTACAAGGAGGGAGACAGTAGATTTTTAGTGAGAACTGTATATTTCTAATAGGGAATGGACACTTCCCCAGAGCGATCCCAGGATGGAGCACAATGCAACCATTCGCTGGTCATCACAAGACAGGAAATGCACCATAACTTTGTAACCCTTTAACCCCCAGCACCATTCCAGCAATGCCAGACATCTGGCAGCAAATTAACCCTTCACTGGTTCACCAGTAGTATTTCAGGCTATTCTGAGCAATGTGCCAGCTTAATGGTCACACAGATTTCACGTTGAATAAGAACCAAAAAACTCCCATTCTAACTAACACTTGAAACAGGTAATTTTATAACATTGGAAATGAAGCTCCTGGAGCAGAATATACTGCTTTCAATGTATAACTGCCATTGGGGGGTCTGTCCCTGTCAGCCAATGAGCATCAATATAGCTGTATGTGTCATAAGTGTATGCCAATGAGATCTAGAGAGTCGTGCACAGTCAGCTCACACAGAGGTATTTCCTGTTAGTTTACATTAAGTTTAAACACGTTTTACAAGATACATTTTCATGAAGAAAAAATAATAATATTTAAGCTAAGCTCTTTTAAAAACACATGATAGAAGTATTTGCATTTTGTGTGCCTTTAAAGAACTTAACAGTGTCTGATCTACCACTTCCATTGGGAGGCTGTTCCACTTATCCATTACCCTTTCTGTAAAGTAGGAGATCACACCAAAGTTGAAGGAAAAAATGCCAGGGTCCTTCAAGGCAAAGTTGCTAAAAATTCTGTAGTAAGAAAAAAAAAAAAAAACATTTTTTTTTTTTTTTGATAAGTGGCTTCTGTTCGCAATATCGACAATCAGATTTTTCTAAACAACATCCTACCTATGTTATATTACCGTAATTGCAATACCCTGGATTCGGACTTTCACTAAAAATATTTTGCAGTGAGTTTGATAATTTGATTGCTCATAGTGTATAGAAACCTCTTCTTTGCCTCATTTCCTCTAACTTTAAGAAGGTCTACAAATATTTTATATTTTGGGGGAAAAAAACATTTGCACACATAAATATGCCTTTAACAGTTGCTACAAGTAAAGCCTGCTAAAATTATTTTTTTCTCTAAAAGACATTTATACGCACAGCTGCTTCTATTACTAGTTTGTGACATAATTCACAAGCATTTTAATTTCCTCTTAGAGAATTAAACAATGTTTTTCTTAATTGCACCTGAAAGAGGGTATCCCATAATGTACCTCTATGGGGTTTCTTATTTCTGTTCTTAGAATAATGCTTTCAAACCAGGGAAAAAAAAAACAGATTCAAATATAAAAAATGCAAAAAGTGTTTTTACTTGGTTTTTAGAGTCCTGTGTGATTCTTGAGAGTGATTTTATCTTCTCTGTATCATCAAAGCCTCCCTTGCATATAACAAAATATTTCTGTCTTACCATCATTAAACAAACCTCCAATATTTATATTAAGTATATATCTACATGAAATGCGTCAGACACAAGACATTCCTATAAATTATTTGTAGTAGAGTTCCTGTTCTCATATAAATCTCATGACATTTAGAGGTTCACGGATAAAAAAAAAAGCTATTTATGAAAACAATTCCTATATTTCTCAACATATGTAATATTTAGGGAGGATAAAAATAGAAATAAGATTTTATGACAAAAAACTGCTATATGAGTGATATTTATTCTGATGTTATATTCCTGCAATATCGCTTTCATGGCAGAGATTTGATGAAGAATAGCCATTAATGGTATTCCGTCAGGTCTATACTATCCTAAAGGAAGGAGATAGATAGATAGATAGATAGATAAATAGATAGATAGATAAATTGTAAAAAAGGAATTACAGCAGAGAATAATTAAAAAATGTTGGATTCATATATATGGGCCTAGCGCAGCAAAAAGCCTGCATAAATTTGTATCAATTATGCCAAAAACAAAATTTACAATGTTTTTTTTTTTTTTTATAGTAATACATGATTATTGGCAAAAAATATTTAAAGAGAACAGATAATAATTGCAGCCTTTCATTTAGTAACTATAATAATAGGTACTTATTGTGTAGTAGGAGCCACCACAAATGGACCCCTACCCCCTTGCACAAGCAGATAAATGGATACAGAGTGGGAAATGTCTTCAGTGGTACTAATGGAAGTTTAAACCCTTCTCTGGCAAAATCTTACAAATAGTTCCTCTCTTTTCCATCTGCAGGCCAATTTGAAACACTGCACTTCACAGTCTGTGTATTCATGAGCTGCATTAGCTACAGAGGTCAGACCCAAACAGGTGCAAATTCTAGGCAGAAAAAACAGCACTTGTAAGCACTTCCTAATAAAATAAAGTATATAGATATATATGTATATTATATTCCTAGTGGAATCCAGAAACCTTCCATGTCCCTTTAATAAATGAAAGTTCTTTTTATTTTATATGATCTAAAACATTTTATTCTTCCACAATAATAGTACTGTGAATACAGATCTACAGTCAGTCTTTGATATGATGCTACAGAACTTTATATTTGACCCTGGATTATTATTTAGTTTGTCAATCAAATCCTCCACTTTTCTACCAATTCACCACAATCATGAAATATAAGGTTGCGGCCTAGCTAAATTATTTGGACTATTCGTTAGTGATGATAAAATAATTAAATAGAGGCAGTTTGTTGGAATACAACCAGACTGGTAGATCTGGTTACACAGCAGCACAGCATAGGGGTCTCTCCCTGGCCAGCATGGACGCCAATATCTGTTCCGATAAGCAGGTCCTCCAACGGCTTTATACTCATGACCGCATTGTTAGTTTTCTTAAATAACATTACATTAAGTAACAAGTTAGCTGACCATTGTCTTGCTATAACAACCAGATAAAAACAAAATAAAAACAAAAAAAGAGGACTCACAATGAAGACGTGCAAAAACTTTACATAAAGCGTGGCAAATCAATGTAACAGCATTTCAATAGAAATTGGAGGAAAATGCATTAAATGACCACTACAATTCAAGAAGAAAAAAAAAACACTTGTTTGTCAAATACGTACTAAAAGCTAAAATATAAGCAACGTGTAAGCCATGGACATAACATTTTGAAAAAATCTTACATTTTTTAACTGAGTTTATACAGTAAATACAGGAATCCATTTTATGTTTGTTAGGTCACTTCCTGAGAGCTGGATAACAGGTGTGTGTGCTTGTAGTTATAAGTGGAGGGAGAAATCCAAAACTATAGTTTGATCACTGGATAAGACTGAAATTAAACACCACGCCCCTTCTCCTTCACTGGCATTTGCATCAAAGGAAACCACAACACTCCAAACATTTAAACACCCATCTGACAGACACAGCTTCCACATATAAATCATGGTCCCATCAAGGGCCCTGCAGAGGCAGCAACATTTATTTCTAATTAAAACCTACATGTATGATTTTTACTTGACTAATTATGCTCTTAGTCCAACTCAAACGTTTCAAACGTATCGGTTTGTTTTTTTGCAGTAGTCCCTTAAAGCAGGGGTGGACATGTTCAGTCCTTGAAGGTCATACATAAAACTGGATTTGAGAATTTCCTTTATGTGCACAAGAGTCAATCAGGATGACTGAAGAAGCAATAGTCTCACCTGTACGCAGCAGGGATATCCTCAAATCCTGGACTGTGTGCGGCCCCCCAGGACCAAACTCGCCCACCTCTGCTTTAAAGGAATTCAGAGTTACATTTACTATACTACAGAGTGTGCCGCTGGTTAGGTGGGTTGGCAGCCAGTTGTGAACCTTCATATTATAGCATATAGCACACCTAGCACAGCCAACAGTTTCTTATTAGTCCATGTGGTACTGGCTCCAGCACTAAGGGATGCAATATGGAGATTCACAACCTGTCTAGCCGCTTTAAACAATAATATGTTCAATAGGATGAGACGAGGAATGATGGAAAACATGACAGACCCTACCGGCTACCAGAGGGAAATAATTTACAAAAATACTAATAATTCACAAAATCCTATGACTGGGTTTATAGGACTTGTATTATACTATATGCCACTTATACTTTCCAAGGGTCATGACTGGTTTTACCACAATAAAATATGTCACATGTGCAGATATGAGTTTTGCAAACAATATACTGTAGTAACAGCTTGGAAGTTTGTGGAATTATTAAGAAGTTAAATTTGTTGTAACAAAAATGATAAATGGTGATGTGAGGCCAGTAATTGCTGTTAGTAGGTATATAATATACTTGTGTTTCTATGTATTTACTTTGATGTAGTTTGACTTTAAAACCAGAGCTTATAAATAAAACAACACAAAATAAATAAATATTACCTGGTTGGGCCTGCCCTCTGGAGCGTATGCAGACACAGACTCTACCCCAAATACAAGATGGTTTCAACTCAAACAGCACTGGAAACTATACAGTGTATTAACAGTTTTCTCTACAATAAAACATTCAGCACCATCTGTCCAGCTAATTTATGCTAATGCATGACTCAGTATGCTAATTTGTAGCAGATTATTTGATAGGCAAGGATATCTAACAACAAGAGTATATTCTTTTGCTTGTAAAAAACAGACAGCTTGTGTTAGTAATTACCAAATCAGTTAGCTTTTTTGAATAATAGGGTACACACAATGCATCAGCTCTCAGGAATTGTTTACTGTATGGAAAAAATGACTAGTACAATGTAGAGCTAATTTTTTATACTCTAAGAATGTAAAAAATACCTTGTATTGGGGGTAGACAGAGGCTATTTAACATTTACTTATGTCAAGCTGAACGAAGTACGCAACAATAAAAAGTAAATTCTAAGACATACCCCAAACTCAGGATTAATGAAATACCAAACAATCCACGAAAACAGTGAAAAAATAATTTTCCAGTCAAATATGAAGTGTTTGCTTATAGTACAAGACGTTTGGGAGCCAGGCAGAGGAATAGATAGCTCTGCTACAGGGCCCCTTCCCCACATGTTCTAGATGCCGTTATTAAATAATAACCCAGACCCTTCTGCCAAAAGCTTGTAAGGGAAGACAAAGGAGAGTACTATTACCAGTGAGTGTGGGGAATAGAGGCAAGAAGAAGGGAAAGGAAAATATATAAGACAGAAAGAGCTACACTGACAGGAAGAAAGGAAGGGAAAGACTTGATGGAAGAGGCTGCAGTTTAGGGAAAACTTCACTTATGTGAAATACTGTATGTAATAAACTAACATTAGCAGATGTCTAAGTAGCAACCTTTAAATTGTTTGTTTGATAAATTAAGTTTTGAAGACGCTGTGTATAGACAGTACCATCTTAGATGGCTTACATACTACTGGCTAGGTTGGAGCCTGAGGGATGTGCTTATCGCATCCACCAATGGAGGGAAGGAAATATTGAATTGGGGCTCTGGAAGCTTTTAGTGATTAATAAATACTGCAGTCACAATGTGAACTCCAAACCTGCTCCTGTAGAAATATAAACACACGCTCTTACATGCAACTTTATGACCATATTTCTGCTTAATTATGCTTGTTACCAGATTCACATTTTAAAACCATACATTTTCTTCCCATTATACACCCCTCCTTCTGGATCACTACCTTGTCATGCCAAAGGCAATGAAGCTGTGAGCTATACCATGTAGGTCACCCAAGATGGACAGGTCATAGCACAGAGCTCAGACAAATCAAGGTCCACTGAGGAAGGAACAAGCAACCCACTCCAGTATCTTTACCAAGAAAACGTTATGTATAAGCACCAGCAGAGACATCATTATAGAAGTACTTGCAGTGCAGCAAAGCAACATTGACAAATTAGATTAAAGATATAGATTTAAATGAAGCAAATATAAAAATGTCACTGGTATACATGGAAAAAGTAGCATCTAAGCATTCATTTGGCAAAAAAAACAAACAACAACAACATTGTGGGCTATTTTAAATCTGGCAGAAATCAAAGTAGATTATATAAAATAAGGTCAATAGATTGCCTTCACAGTTTATAGAAAATAACAAATCATGTTTTTGAACAGAAAGTAAGGAGTATGTTTAGAATACTAACAAATGTTAAGAATAATGAACTTAAGTACCGATCATAAACATTCCATAACTATCTTTACATACATATTATGATTGTGGAATATGATACAGACTGCATAGCACACAATATATTATTACAAAGCAGGAAAGATGAAAGATATACAGTGGTAAGTACCCTAAGGTATTTTAATATATTTTTTAAACAGTTAAAAGGTTTATAAAGCAAACATAATTTACAATGTCAGCTTGTGAGACATTTTTGCTATTGACTAATTTTAAGCAGTTGTTGGATGGATGATGTAAATTACATTTAATTTGAGGACCTATGACCGTTAAGAAAAGTGGGGGATGACTTGGTTTAGGAGCAAGGTGTAAATTGGCTTAAAATTGATCGGTTGGGGCTTGATGTGAGGAGAGGAATTATTATGCAACTTGTGTCAGTCAAATTAATATTACATTTCCCGCCTTTTTCTGTCAGTCGTGACAGAGCATAACAACTCCCACACACCACCCCTAAAAAAATGTTACGGTTTGGTTTGTTGGCAAGTCTTAAAAATATGTATACTAATTTGCAATATACAGCTACTGGATGACGGGGGTGCTTGCCCAGATTACATTATATCCGATAGGTTATAGTTTGTTGGATGGTCACACCTTTTGGGGCAAGGGGTCCCCTCAAGTTCTGCATGTTAAGGGTGCGGCAAGCCCTGCTTGTCTTGGTATGTTTAACATATTGTTCAAAAGGGTATAAACCTTTCATAAAAGTGTCTTTATTTTACCAACAAAAAAAAAATGAGCATTGTTTTTATTATATATTTGTTTTAATTTTATGAGAGTAACCTTAGTTAACAAATACCAAGGTCATGTGTTTGCAGACTTTTTAAATATGATATGGACAGTAACAGAGTCCCTGTGCAATAAAAAAAAAAGAAGAAAAAATATTTGAAATATTTGAGATTGCAAGTGGCATAATTAGGCAGGAAAAAGCTTAGACAAAAATAAAAATGGATATCTCATTTGGACCATTAAGGCATCCATGATACTCTGGGGAAGGTGTGCGTGAGAGTGGCATGTGTCAAATTCAGGGATTCTGATTATCTAACAAATCCTCCTTCTCAGCCTAACACTCTCTATGCTGATAGTTAAACTCTACTCCTGCTCCAGCTATCAAAGTGATGAAACCTTAACAAAATGGATTGTTCTCTAAATAAACAGAGGCTTGAAACATTCTGATTTTCTTTAAAAATGTTTTTGCTCATGTCATACACAGTTGCTAATATTGTTAGTTTGCTACATACTTCAAAAATGTGCAGTTTTTCTTGAACGTTTGCAGAAAACTTTCCCTTATAGTCCACATCTCTACCCATCTCATTTTGACCAAAGGTTTAATTGTGTCCAGCCAATAAGGACAAAAAAAGGCAGAGTCTTTAAAGGACCACTGTAGTCTTGGAAATTCTCACAATTGTGAAGTGTGTAACAAATACCAAAGGCAGCTCCAGGAGTACAAAAGTAGTTTTAGAGAAAATCCAATTTTTTTGCAGACTTTGTGTATAAACGGCTCCATTTTACCTGGCTTCAGAACTTGCTTGCTGACTGAGGCACGTGCTTATCTACTGAACTCTGGAGAGAGAGTTGGGGGAAAAGGAGAGGATAACTCCAGAGACCAACAAGTGCACACAATTTATGTTTTTCTATTTAAAACTAGCTTTATGGTTTTCCTGTCTAATTAACATGTGTTTCTAGGAAGAGGAGATGTTAAATTATAAACAACAACAATATTGAACATTACTTGTTTAAAAGGGAATCCACGTCCTGCATGCCCAAGATGTATTATGGTTTGCCATGAAAGTCACAGTCTACAGCCTGTGAACTGGCCCATAAAGAATGGATTCTCATTTGGTCAGACACCTTCAGGCTGGGAAGGTAATAGAGCATGGCATGGTCCAGGACTTTAACGAGAGGAGACATCAACCAAAGACTTCCAAGCATGTTTCACGTTCTCCTCAATCTCCAGCAGGGTTATGTGCATTAGTGCACAGGACACAGACAAGGTCAAATGGAGAAATAGAAAAAAAAAACATGGAAACAGAAGAAGTATGTGTTATAGCATCTCATCTTCTTTCATAGGTTTTGTTTTTATACATATAATTTTTTTCGTCTATACAGGTGTGTCACATGCCAAGGTGAGAGGACACCTCTTCAAATTCTTATAATATCTCTTACCTTAGCGAATGCGCCTCAAATATTTCATGGGATACACCCTTACACAGCTAACTTGATATTTTAAAAATGTATATATAATTCTGTTGAACTTAAATGGAGAATCTGGCCTGGTGGGATTTAAGCATTTTCATTGGCTAATCATTATGGTGACTTTTCTTATCTGCCCAAGACATGTAATGTATATGTTACATATTCAATGACATTACAGTAGCATTACCTGGCAGGACGCTCTATTGATACACAAACTCACCTCTCTAATAAATGTATGGGTGACAAAACCTGCTGAGCACAAAATGGCAGCCATATTTTGTTTGGCGGGGTGTTCCTTTTTAAAGCAATGCATGTGTGGGAGTTTTTGAAATAAAGTATGGCCTACCACAGCTTGCATTCTGCCTTCGTCTCTCCAAACAACGCCCCCTTGTATAACGTATCGTACTTAAATCCCAAATTTACATTTAAAATGGACATGGGACAAAATTATTATTTTTTTAATTGGCAAAGATGAGACATTGCACAGCCAGTACTACAGTGTCTTTGTCTCCATGGGCTGCAGAGGGCAGACAAAATCAGGTATTATTTGTTTGATTTTAGGCAGTAAAAACAGAGCTTACAAGCACTTAATAAAATAAAGCAGATGAAAGTAAATAGATACATAAGTATATAATATACTTCCATGTCCCATTAATTGTGCTATATTAGTCTACTATGTCTCTAGTGATGACTCACACAAAAAAAAAAAAAAAAAAATGTAATTTAAAACATCTGATGAATATGATTATATTAACTAATGTTGTGGGATAACGCAGATTTTCCCCATTTACTGTTTTGATCTAGTAAATCTATTACAGTATGCATTAATTGGTATACAATGCACAGCTATTCTGGGTGCCAAATATTTTAGGGAGCCAGCCGGCGTATAAATGGAAGAGCAGGATGTGTGAAGACGCCTACATCGCCACTGCCCTAAACATATGCTGTGGTATTTATAATGGATAATCAAAGCCTGCCAATGCTGTGCACATTCCTTGTTACAGAGCATGGTCCAGCTTTCCATTATATCCAAACTTTCAATTTGTGGCTTAAAAAAGTTGATGTTTTGTAAGAAATCTTACATTTAAAATAGCTGTTTTCCTCCTCAAGTTTAAGCTGAAGACCTGCTTACCTTTTACAAAAGGCTTAGTTTTGGTGACACAACATAATCTACTTTGACTTTATAATCCCACTTTCCTGAAGCTTTCTTTTAGCAGCAATCTTCAAAGAGTGTTACAAAGTTTGGAGGAGCTCCAGGTAAAGATAAGGGGAAAAAACAGCTACTTTCATAATAAGATTTCTCACAAAAGAGCGCTATTCAGTTTATCAGAAATAAAAAAAAAAGTTCTTCACATTGATCTTTTATGAAATAAAGTTATTAAAAGTAGTTCTTCAAATCTAAACCTGATGAGTTCAGTTTCAAAGAATTTGGCTGGTGCAGACGTTTTAAACTACACAGAATATGCTCCAAAAGTATTTCCATTCAGATCTTCCAGTGAATAATCCTAATTTACTGAATGTTATTGTACGGTTTTCTTTCAGTCAGCTATTTAGTTCTTGCTGCATTCAAGGTCTTCTATGTGCATTACCATCTTTACAGCCAGAAATTACAATAGCCACTGCCTTGAGCTTTTTATCTTTAGACTCAGTGCTATTACATGCTATGATGATGCAATCAGTAGTTTGAGGATTATCTAATAATATTTGACCCTGAAGCGTCATTACAAGCAGACAAGACTCAGAGACTAGAAACACATGTAAGGGGTTTAAAATGCCCTGTTATAAGTCTTAAAGGGACACAGTGCAGATTCCATACATGGTCAAATGTAAAACTATAAAGTAATAAAAAAGTACTTTAGCAACTCAATATTATATATTTTTTAAACTGCATTGTCTTACAGTAAGATTGCACTAAAGTCTGGAATTTTTACCTATTAATCTGCCTTTCTGATTTACCCACAACCAGGGCCGTATAAAGACCTTTAGAGGCCCTAAGCACTTAAAAGATTTTGGTGCCTCCATATACAGTGGACCCTCGGCATTCGAAACTCGTCAATTTCAGTATTTGATGCGTCTTGATGAGCAAAAAATACTCATGATTCCTTGGTACTCATGACGTTTGCTAAAACCAATTTACATTATTCCTTTTGGGAGTTTTGTACTAGTCGCTCTCGCCACTCGTCGTGCCTTCTGGAACCAATTACCAAATGTACCAAGAGTCCACTATATAACTGATTCAAAATATAAAACCATAATACAACATAAAATATTGAATTTACTATTATTATTACTA
>CM050169.1:144263056-144281972 GCA_027410445.1 Discoglossus pictus
CGTAACACGCAAACATTCAGCCGACACACACAGAGAAGGGACAGAAGAGACACATGCCATTCATAAGCACAAAACTTGCAGGTTAACGAACCCTGCAATGAGTGGCCCAAACACTAATCGCAGGGCTCTCGATGAGCACCGCGAGCGGGAGAGGCTTGCAATGAGCGCTGAAGGTGATCATTGCAAAGCAGGAAAGCTGAAGTACACAGGGGGGATAGGCTCGCAATAAGCGCCAAAGTCACTCAGCGCGGGGCTCGCGATCAGCCCCACATTGTGTGGCAAACAGCATTGCCAGCCTTACAATTTTTTTCCCGTCATTTTTGACGGGCAAGTTCCTAGTATAGATATAAAAGGTACAAACGGAGCTGCTATTCCACCAATGGAAATAGAATATTTCTGCTTTGCTCAATCTTTATGTTTATCCTCTTTGTTCTGGTTTGGCATAGTCTGCTTTGGGCTGTACTAAACCCATAGTTCTATGAATTACATTGGGCTTAAGTGGACGGCCTGAACGCTGCATTTCCCCCGCTGGGTGAGGTACAACCGACCCCTCGCACCCTTCCTGCAGGCCAGCAGACGGGTAACTAAGAAGGTTTTACTTATTTGCAGATTTTGTGCATGCGCAGGGTACCCGGGAACGGAAGCCGCCCGGATGCCAAAGGGTCTACTATATTCTTTTAAATGCATTTAAAAGAGCAAGCGTTAAACATTACCAAGGTTATGCTTTGGATGAAAAAGTATTAAAAAGGTATATCTAAGTTTCCCTATGTTTACCCTTTTCTAATCACACACACTGCTTATATCAAACACACACACACACACATTACATTGACTCATTCTATAAACATACAGATTTTATTAAAAAATAAAACTTGTTTTCCACATCCCAGAACTACCTACATAGGCACCTGACACCTACCTATAGAAACACTGCATTTGAATATGCTTTTTAACCCTTTACTAATCTTCAAGCCAACAGCAGAGATCTTACACAGCAGTGTCTGGCTCCTCCTGAGGACTACACATCCCATGATTCCTTCCTTCACAAGCTGCTATTACAGATTGCTACAATGTATTAGGTGCCTGTGATTGGCCAAAACAAATTATGAATTTTATGCCCAGTTTAGCAGGGATATCAAAGGGTGTTAACTCTAAAAAAGTGAGTTTATTAAATGTTTATTTTAGTATTTGTTCATACAAAAATTATCCTCATACACTACTGATCCTCCTCTATCAGATGCATTCATAATCCAGTAAACTTAAATATGCTTTTAATGCCATTTTTACATTGCTTTATATTTACATTAGTTCTTCATTTTAGGGTATTGTGATATGATAGAGAAGGTCAACTAAAAGTTTTTCCAAGCTTTTGAGATTAACAAAGCTTTTTTTTTTTTTTTTTATAATACTTGTAGACAAGAGATATTTGTGCTTGTCAGGTACCATATAACTATTTCCATGCCCAGCGCTAAGCACTGAATGGGCCCTTTATTTGAGAACATGCCGCTCTAATGTGGTTGAGGTTACAATGTGCAGGCTGCTATACACCTGTGTTGTGAAACAGCACAAGGTCACATCACAGCCCTGACAAAGATGCCTTTTGTGTTTGGCGGTGGTTATTTATCAGATTTATTCAGAGTAGGAATTAGCTGAACGTTTTGATCACTTTCTACCTTTCCATGAACCTCCCAAATCAGTTCTGCGGCCTCAAGCCCTCTGGGATCACAAGCATTTACTCTGCATTTTTGACAGATGGTCGTAATTCTGGGTTTTACTCTTACTAGGAAGTGGGCAGGTTTAGTGATACAACAATAAAATAAGCATTTTTGCACAAGAACTAGGAATTCAATCTACCGTATATACTGAAGTATTTAGTAAACTATTAGCAGCTGTGTAAACCATGGACATTACATTTTTTTTTAGAAATCTTAATTTTTGAAGACTTGTTAGGGAGTTTAGGAATCCATTTTATGTTTGTTACATTCTGGGAGTTGGATGGGTGTGTGTGAGAGCCATTGCCTGATCACTGGATAAGATTGATGCAACACCCCATCCCTCTCACTGGCCCAGAAGCAACACATTACATCAAATTATAGGCTCACAGCTCTCCAGAAATGTAAATGCCCCTCTTACACATACACAATGTCCACAAATGTATCATGGATCCCTCCAGGGTCCTGCAGAGGCTTCAACATTTATTTTTTTATGATTAAAAACATGTTGTATGACTGACTTTTTTTATGCTTATTTATGGTCTTAGACTGAAAGTGTGCAAAAAAAAAAAAAAAATATATATATATATATATATATATATATATTTTTTTTTTGCACATATATATATATATATATATATATATATATATATATATATATATATATATATATATATATATATGTGTGTGTATGTATGTGTGTGTGTGTGTTTTTCATTGTGCGGTGGTCCTTTCATGGTAATTTGATGATGGCAATGGAAGAGGAAATAGAACTTGAGAGTTATTATATTGGACTAGTCGTTTGACCGTCATAAAATGTTCTGGAGTCCATATCGCCAAAAAGATATTAACAAATTCAATGGTGCATGGTCTAAAGGTTTCAAAACCTTACAGGGCCATTGTCACCCAAACAGGAAGTTAGTTTCACATTAAAGAGCATTGACACCTGTCTATACATTGCACTGGACATTTTTCTCCAAAAGTAAATCATTCCTGACATGTTCAGCATTGAATGTGCAGCTCCTATATGGTAATGTGCGCCTCAATATACTAATTTGTGGCTTAAAATGCTGGAGAAGGGTGGGGCAAGGTATTTAACAACGTGATAGCCTTAGAGGAGCATTATTTTGCCACCACAGTGACAGACAACTAGACTATGTCTATTTCTAATTAACACATAAAAGCAACTCATTAGCATTCATGAACCACATTTACAGTACATATAAAGTTTACATCAGCTAAACAACAGATTTACTCAGGAATTATTTTCGTTAGAATCAAATGGCTAGTGCAACATATTGCTAGTTTTTCATGTTCTTTAAGAATAACTAAAAAAAAAATAACTTGCTTTTTGCTCCCTCCTTCCCTCCCCAGTGGAGCTTTACACACACATACTACAACTATTATAATTATATATATATATATATATATATATATATATATATATATATATATATATATATATATATATATACACACATACATACATACATATATACATATACAGGCAGGTCCATAAATATTGGGACATCGACACAATTCTAATCTTTTTGGCTCTATACACCACCACAATGGATTTGAAATGAAACGAACAAGATGTGCTTTAACTGAAGACTTTCAGCTTTAATTTGAGGGTATTTACATCCAAATCAGGTGAACGGTGTAGGAATTACAACATTTTGTATATGTGCCTCCCACTTTTTAAGGGACCAAAAGTAATGGGACAATTGGCTGCTCAGCTGTTCCATGGCCAGGTGTGTGTTATTCCCTTATTATCCCATTTACAAAGAGCAGATACAAGCTCCAGTGTTCATTTCAAGTGTGCTATTTGCATTTGTTGCTGTTAACTCTCAATATGAGATCCAAAGAGCTGTCACTATCAGTGAAGCAAGCCATCATTAGGCTGAAAAAAACAAAACAAACCCATCAGATAAATAGCAAAAACATTAGCTGTGGCCAAATCAACTGTTTGGAACATACTTAAAAAGAAAGAACGCACCGGTGAGCTCAGCAACACCAAAAGACCCGGAAGACCACGGAAAACAACTGTGGTGGATGACCGAATAATTATTTCCCTGGTGAAGAAAACACCCTTCACAACAGTTGGCCAAATCAAGAACACTCTCCAGGAGGTAGGTGTATGTGTGTCAAAGTCAACAATCAAGAGAAGACTTCACCAGAGTAAATACAGAGGGTTCACCACAAGATGTAAACCATTGGTGAGCCTCAAAAACAGGAAGGCCAGATTAGAGTTTGCCAAACAACACCTAAAAAAGCCTTCACAGTTCTGGAACAACATCCTATGGACAGATGAGACTAAGATCAACTTGTACCAGAGTGATGGGAAGATAAGAGTATGGAGAAGGAAAGGAACTGCTCATGACCCAAAGCATACCACCTCATCAGTGAAGCATGGTGGTGGTAGTGTCATGGCGTGGGCATGTATGGCTGCCAATGGAACTGGTTCTCTTGTATTTATTGATGATGTGACTGCTGACAAAAGCAGCAGGATGAATTCTGAAGTGTTTCGGGCTATATTATCTGCTCATATTCAGCCAAATGCTTCAGAACTCATTGGACGGCGCTTCACAGTGCAGATGGACAATGACTCGAAGCATACTGCAAAAGCAACCAAAGAGTTTTTTAAGGGAAAGAAGTGGAATATTGTGTAATGGCCAAGTCAGTCACCTGATCTGAATCCGATTGAGCATGCATTTCACTTGCTGAAGACAAAACTGAAGGGAAAATGCCCCAAGAACAAACAGGAACTGAAGACAGTTGCAAAAGAGGTCTGGCAGAGCATCACCAGGGATGAAACCCAGCGTCTGGTGATGTCTATGCGTTCCAACCAAGTATTAAAAAGTGAAAGTTTGTTTTATGACTTTTAATCTGTCCCATTACTTTTGGTCCCTTAAAAAGTGGGAGGCACATATACAAACTGTTGTAATTCCTACACCGTTTACCTGATTTGGATGTAAATACCCTCAAACTAAAGCTGAAAGTCTGCAGTTAAAGCAGATCTTGTTTGTTTCATTTCAAATCCATTGTGGTGGTGTATAGAGCCAAAAAGATTAGAATTATGTCGATGTCCCAATATTTATGGACCTGACTGTATGTGTATATATATATATATATATATATATATATATATATATATACACTAACATTTTGGGAGTAGGGATAAACACAGTAGAGGAATTTAAGTAATGCCTGTGATAACATTAGACCATTCTCAGGATTTATTAAGCCCCCATTTTATGTATATAGATTGGGCAGACTAGATGCCATCAAGTCTATGTTTCTATGGTTATACTGAGACAATATTAAAGTGTATACAGCAAACTGTAATTATCTAAGTAATAATCTAAACACCGCCATAAAAATGTACTACTAAAAAGGGGCCCTATGTACTAAAGGGTGAAGCGTTGGGCATACCAAATCTTTAAATATGTGCCTGGATAGAGATGTTCTGAGTTTCATACATGTTCACCCATTAGTACATCTAGCCCGTTCTTACAGAACTGAAGATATCACTTCCCCTTCAAGGCCAAGTACCTGAACCACAGCCCTTATTTGTTCTCTTTGAAATAAAGAGGTTTATTGTACAATTTATTTGATGCATACAGATCATAAATGTGAACCAGCTCTTATTATATGAAATGAGCATGAAATACCCTTTACTTGCCATCTTATAAATGGGCTAATTATCATCCTTGAACCAAAATCTTTATTTTGAGCTAATAGGGCAGATTGTTACTATTATTCATCATCAGGGATCCGAGTTACATGCAAATCCAGTTTAAAGACATTCTCAGGAACGTATCTCGTCCTGAACCCAGGGACCACCTGTATAGATTATGATTGATCGAGATATCTCTTTTGGCCTTTTAGACGCACTTATCCATGCAATGTTCCTACTTTCCACTGGAAAGCATACATCTTATTCTATTTATATCCATGCTTAATGGTGCTACTGTATCCATGGTATAAATCTTGCTGCTTTATATAATAGTGCTTTTATATTTGGAGCCGATACTCCACCCAGAGTTTCATGTCTTTGAAGTGTATTTTGATTCATTCTGGCTACTTTAAAATCCCAGATATGTTTTGTGAAAAGCTTTTAGAGTTTTTCCTGAATTTTTGGAGGAACTCTAATTGTAATGTTCTAACTAAATATAGTAATCGTGACCTGGGATTCATCGTTGGGGCCGCTATACAAAGAAAAGAGTTTCTGATACTAACAAATTAGGGGTTTATAAGATTTAATAAGATGCATAGACTCTTTGGCAACGTGAACAATAGCCCAGTATCTGATATTGTACCTTACACTGATTATAGTTTGCTAAATTACATATTACGGTAAGCAATGTATCCAGGCGTTTTTGTTTTCTAACAGAATTATTAATATACCAGGGATGGACAGTCATAATAAAGTTAGGATAAAGCAACAATTATTTTTGTCTTAGTGTGTGTGTTTTTTGTTTGTTTGTTTTTAATGTGTGATGGTACAGTATTGGCATTTGGATATATGTAGTTTAAGCAAACCTGTATCAATCCTGTTCAGGGTAGAATTGCCTGGTATTTCGTGGCTGGACCACTCTAGTGAGTGAGACCAGACTTCTCTACTACAGGATATTTCTCCCTGTGAAGGGCACAAGTAGGATAAAAGAGGCTGCTCTCAGAGTAGGTAACCAGACTTATAGGACAAACCTACTAAGGTATTGTTTGTTCTCAGATGAGCATCTCTACTCTTTTTGGATACATTTTCCTCACCTTATGGGTAACCAGACATGGACTCCTTACTAACTTTGCCTTAGGGAGTACAGCTACACCTCACTGACGAGGCCCATAGAGGCCAAAACGCGTCTGGGGTTTGCTGTTTCTCCTGTTCAGGGTAGAATTGCCTGGTATTTCAGGGCTGGATCGCTATTTTGAGTGAGACCAGACTGATACTACAGGATATTTCTCTCTGTGAAGGGCTCAAGTGAGCTAAAAGAGGTTGCTCTCTGAGGGCCTCATTCAATAGTGATTTGGCCAGATGAAAAGGGCTCTAAATAAGCACATAACATATTTTTTTAAAGAAGTTTTTAGTTCGTGAAAACCTTGCTTTTGGATAGATGTTTACGAACTAAAAACTTATTTAAAAAAAAATGTTATGTGCTTATTTAAAGCCCTATTCAATTGGCCAAATTGCAATTGAATGAGGGTCTGAGTGGGTAACCGGACCTATAGAGCAAACCTATTTAGGTATTGCGCACTCAGATGAGCAACTCTACTCTTTTTTCTCCCCTATGAAACAGCCACATTTCTCCACCACTTCAAACATGACTTCGATTTTCTCCAATGAGATGTTGCACGTTGTATGCTTTATATAAAAAGCTATATACATAAGGGGGAGAAATGTCTCAGCAGGAAAAGGAGCAGATTAAAATATTATTTTCTGAAGATCTACACTACGAAACAGAAAAATCTTTTCAAACAAAAAACAAACTCTAATTTATTACCTTTTACGGTATATGCAATTATGCTGCAGTGAAATCTACAATGTTAGTTTCTACTGAGGTAGGGGGAGCTTTTGAATGTGCAGAAAGCTTCGAAAAGTAATGAGCTTTCCATTAGTCCTAATAAAAGCATTGACCATTGTAGCTGTTGGGAATGTGGCAGCTACAATGGGCAATGCTTTAATAAGGACTAATGGAAAGCTAATTACTTTACAATGAACCTGTGAAAGCAAGTGGCAGAAATAGCTCAGAAAAAGGAAACAACACACCACAGTAAAGAATAAATAGATATAAAAGATAAAATAGATCAGAAAAGCAAATGACACCACAGTAAAAGTTGTTTTGGGAGGGGGGTAAATCTATTTCCTTAGTAAAAAGAGGTTAACATTTGGGAACATTATATTTGCACTCTCCACAAGTACCCAAAGTTGGTCAGATATACACAGGGAGGCATTGAGTATTTGAAGAAGTCTTGGAGTGCCACTTATGGAGTAGCCGAGTCAGTTATAAAATCAGGTTAGTTTTCAATTGAAAAAATGCAATAATTATCATTTACTATATGCACAATTTTAGATTTCTGGCAATGTCCCTTTAAGACAGTTTTCTTTGCTGGCCAGACTATACCGTGACATTCATGAGATGCAAATGTTTAATCTTGCATGCTGAATGCCATCTGCCACACCTGCAGTCCCATGCCAAGGAGTCCCTGTGCCTCCCTCTGTGCCTCGCACTGCAGACTCCCACGACTAGCTCACAAATGATATAATGATTGAATCCTTTCATTAATAGAATTTATGCCAATGGAAGTAGACAATGCCCACGTTACTACACAAATAAATATATTCTGCGGCACTTCTGTATATTCAGGGGACAAAAGTGAAGCCCTTCAAGTAAAAATGTTGCCTAGAATTGATTTATGATCATTTGCTTGGACTTTGATCTTCAGATTGAGCAGATTTTGCTTATATTAAATAGACACTGAAAGCATCTTTTTCCATGTTGCATCAGAAATAAGGTATTTGATAATGTGTCACAATTGTCTTTTTTTTTTTTTCAAATGAAGCTCTCAAAGCTGAAAAAGGATTCAAATGTTGAACTAATCTGGGGGCTTGACCCTGTCAGCCAATGAGCAGTAATACAGCTGTACGAGTCATACTTGTCTGCCAATCAGATCTACAGATGGCGGTTTGCTCCATGCATTTCCTGTTACTTTCAATTAAGTTTAAACAGGTTTTACCTAATATTTGTTCATGCAAAATACAATTTTAGTGATATTTAAAACATGCTCTTTTAAATGCACGAAGAGAAGAATTGTGTTCCATGTCCCTTTAATGGTGTGGAATAATAGGCCGTCAAATACTTCCCGTGTGTGGACCATATGTTTTTCTCCAGAGTGAGAAATCCTACTACACACCCACAGCACAATACTATTGGTATGTTGTCCTAGCACTCTCTCTTACCCCAGAAAAACAATTTCCCTTCAATATCCATTGCTCTCCCCTACTAATCTATTCCACATCCATTAAAAATGTATTTAATGTTCCAGGAGATGCCACTTTATAAGAAGGAGGTAAGTATGGAATATGAGTGATGGTTTAAAAGTACACCAACTATGGTACAGTAAACGTGCATTGAAGTCTGTAGTTCTTACTTAACAATTAGCCTTTCTGATCCACCCACCAAATGCAGTCTGTTATCCCTTACCTCCTTCAAAGTGTTGAGAATGAGTGTGTCCCAAGGAGAAATTAGCAATCAGACTAGCTAGTCCTGGGGTCTGCATGTTCTCATTCTCACCTATATAATAGGGCTTTATACTGAAAACAATACACCCTGACCTAAAGGGGGCTAACTAAGAAATAGTGCCAATAATCAACCATAAAAAAATAATGCTTGGGGATTATCAGGAAGGCCAACAACTGCAACATTCAATGTGAGTTTACTCTAAGATCATCAACTTTTTAAAATATGATTCACCTGTTAGGGGGGGAAGGAGACCCAGGGGAGCGAGAGGGGGGGAAGGGAGACCCAGGGGAGCGAGAGGGGGGGAAGGGAGACCCAGGGGAGCGAGAGGGGGGGAAGGGAGACCCAGGGGAGCGAGAGGGGGGGAAGGGAGACCCAGGGGAGCGAGAGGGGGGGGGAAGGGAGACCCAGGGGAGCGAGAGGGGGGGGGAAGGGAGACCCAGGGGAGCGAGAGGGGGGGGGGAAGGGAGACCCAGGGGAGCGAGAGGGGGGGGAAGGGAGACCCAGGGGAGCGAGAGGGGGGGGAAGGGAGACCCAGGGGAGCGAGAGAGGGGGAAAGAGACACAGGGGAGCGAGAGAGGGGGAAAGAGACACAGGGGAGCGAGAGAGGGGGGAAAGAGACACAGGGGAGGGAGAGAGGGGGGGAAAGAGACACAGGGGAGCGAGAGAGGGGGAAAGAGACACAGGGGAGCGAGAGAGGGGGAAAGAGACACAGGGGAGCGAGAGAGGGGGGAAAGAGACACAGGGGAGCGAGAGAGGGGGAAAGAGACACAGGGGAGCGAGAGAGGGGGAAAGAGACACAGGGGAGCGAGAGAGGGGGGAAAGAGACACAGGGGAGCGAGAGAGGGGGGGAAAGAGACACAGGGGAGCGAGAGAGGGGGGAAAGAGACACAGGGGAGCGAGAGAGGGGGGAAAGAGACACAGGGGAGCGAGAGAGGGGGGGAAAGAGACACAGGGGAGCGAGAGAGGGGGGGAAAGAGACACAGGGGAGCGAGAGAGGGGGGGAAAGAGACACAGGGGAGCGAGAGAGAGGGGGGAAAGAGACACAGGGGAGCGAGAGAGGGGGGAAAGAGACACAGGGGAGGGAGAGAGGGGGGAAAGAGACACAGGGGAGCGAGAGAGGGGGGAAAGAGACACAGGGGAGCGAGAGAGGGGGGAAAGAGACACAGGGGAGCGAGAGAGGGGGGAAAGAGACACAGGGGAGCGAGAGAGGGGGGGAAATAGACACAGGGGAGCGAGAGAGGGGGGAAAGAGACACAGGGGAGCGAGAGAGGGGGGAAAGAGACACAGGGGAGCGAGAGAGGGGGGGAAAGAGACACAGGGGGAGCGAGAGAGGGGGGAAAGAGACACAGGGGAGCGAGAGAGGGGGGAAAGAGACACAGGGGAGCGAGAGAGGGGGGGAAAGAGACACAGGGGAGCGAGAGAGGGGGGAAAGAGACACAGGGGAGCGAGAGAGGGGGGGAAAGAGACACAGGGGAGCGAGAGAGGGGGGAAAGAGACACAGGGGAGCGAGAGAGGGGGGGAAAGAGACACAGGGGAGCGAGAGAGGGGGGAAAGAGACACAGGGGAGCGAGAGAGGGGGGAAAGAGACACAGGGGGAGCGAGAGAGATGGGGAAAGAGACACAGGGGAGGGGAGAGGGGGGAAGGAGACACAGGGGAGGGAGAGGGGGGAAAGAGACGGAGGGGGGGTGATTAGAAACACAAAATATTATCCGGTCATTTGTGACAGGCAAGTGGTTAGTACCTAATAAAAATAGAATAGACATCAGTCTGTACCACTCTGGAAACTAACGTGAGCAAATAACACAAGAGCCGACTACTCAGTGGAAAAGTGTACTTGGAAATATTTAGCTCACTGCTATGTTACAACAGTAAATATAATTTAACACTGGACACTGCATCTGAGGGAGAGAATATGAAAGTGCTCACAGTGTTTTCTAGTCTTAAAACAATCCTAATTCTGAATAAACTGCTTTAAACATGTAATTATCCTATGGGCAACTTTGGTCCTGGAGGGCCACACACAAGTCAGTATTTGAAGATACCCCTGCTGCGTACCGGCAAGACAGGCTTCTTCAGTCATCCTGTGCACAGAAAGAACATGGTCAAATCCAGGCCTGTGTTTGGACAGAACTTGCCCGATGGGATAGTTTGTGACAAAGCAGAACTTAATCATTAGTTTCTGCCAATGGGAAAACGTATTACTTTTTACATTCTAAAAATATTCCTATTGTCAAGTGTATTTTCTAAAAGATTATATTCTAAATATAAGATAGTAGTGGCCCTTTAATGTTGTTTCATACAAAAACACAACATTTGCAAAGCTTAAATAGCATGGTAGCAGCTATAGAAAAAAATAAAAATAAAATATAGCATGGACAATGTACATGAATAATATTACATACATTGAATATAATGCTCTGGCATCCATTTTGCTATATGGAGAGGAAGCAAGTCAATGTGTCCTTGAAATAGTAAAAGCGCTGGGCTTGATCACAGAGGAAGATAATCCTTTAGAACATGGAAAAGGGATTTGAAGGTTAATGCCATTTTATATAAATAGAAAGGATTACAGTCATTTTGCAATAGACATCATTCCTATGCAACTGAATAAAAACTTTGGATTTACAAATGAAAAATTCTGTACATGGGGTGGTGAGAAATTTCAGCCACTCCGCGGCCTTTGTGGACCCCATCACACCTTAAAGGGGAAGTCTGTTACCATATTTAAAAGGACACGAAAATCTAAAAAGGGGTATTTGAATTTTCTTTTTCAATACAAAGGTAATAGTGCTACATAACCCAATTGTAATAAAATCTTATTATAATCAATAAACATTAATGGTGGTTTATTCATAGAGAAAAAAAAAAATCACAAGAATGCAGTGACATCCAAGCTGAGTAAATAATCTTAATCACCACTTAAGCCTTAAGTGGCCAAACAAGTTCTGTATTCCTGTGTTACTGTACATTATACGTGCACGACTGGCTATGGACATCCTGCTATGGCTGCACAGATTTGTCACGGACTCAGTTATAGTGTATTATAATAAAGCAACGGGAGATTAAGGAACTAAAACCATCAGATACACTTTTAAAATCATTTTGATGAACTGTATAACATCAGTGGGTTCCCTGGTGGTCCAGTGGTTAGGATTCAGTGCTTTCACCACTACAACCTGGGTTCAATTCCAGTCAGGGACCCAAGAGTTCACACCAACCTGAAGCCGAGGTTTGGGCCTGGTTGGGAGACCACCTAGGAATACCAGGAGCTGTAAGCTGTGGCCCACGGGAGAATGAACTGGCAACCCACTCCAGTATGTCTGCCATGAAGACCAAGTGGATCAGCATGGCGTGTATGGTCCATGAGCTCAGGGAGGGTCCGACATAATTAAATGACGCAAATACACACATTACATCAGTAACAAATTCTACCAGAATAGCCTGCTTGGATATTTTTTAAAAAGCAATCAGCATCCGGTCATCCAATCAAAAGCAGCTGCTCGGTCTCATCTGTGACTTGAAGCTCCATGCTGAGAAATATGTTATATGTATGTTGCCTTGTGTTCACAAGCAGAATATATTAAAACAATGTTAAACTTGGTTTTCTGCCTGCAAAAACATCTATTCATTAAATATTTATATTTCAGAGGACTGAAAATTTTAAATTTGAGAACAAGAGTATTTATGCACATTATTTTAATATTAAAATATTTATTGTATTTGTTTTATATCTATTAAAAAAATCTATGTAGGAAATTAAATAAAACAATAGATTTTTAACCTAGTAACTTAAACTTGCATGTCCCCTAATTTAGCATGAGAGGCACTGGCAGAAATAATGACAAGGTGAAAAAAGCCAAGGTTAAGGCCACAACAACACATTGTGATTTCCACAGGCACATGAGAGTGTATATTACAGGGGAAAGTATGTGACATTTGGAGAGGTGAATACAAAGGGCTATATTTCCCAACCCTTCATCCCAGGCAGCATCCACAGCAACAATCAGTACACAACTAGATCATGGCCTGGGAGATGATAGCGCAGAACCATAAGGCCACGCTCCAGCTATCCAGGAGACAAAAAACATCCCCAAATCATCAGCAACCACAACTGTTCTATTATTACACAGTATATTAAACCATATACATGTACAATACAATAATAAGAAGGTTGCAAAGCTAATAGTGCTACTCAAGTAAATCATGACTGGAAAGTAAAATGACCTCATGCACTTCAATAAATTACATATTTTCCTGATGGCTAAAAAGGAAATAACACATACATTTAGGAGCCATGGCTCCCAGGAAATTTTTGTGCCCCAGCATACACACACACACACTATATATATATATATATATATATATATATATATATATATATATATACACACACACATACATAAATAAATATACACACACACACACACACGTGCATCTGTGTGTGTGTAATATATATATATATATATATATATATATATATATATATATATATATATATATATAATATAGGGACGCAGACTAGGGAGATGGGCTGAGCCACCTTGTATAGCCAGCAGGCCTTGTGAATATGTCAGTGGATTCTACAATCAGCAAATGCTTTGGTCTGCCAAGTCTGACAGAGGCTCCCCACAATACCCCACCCTGCATCTGATCCACGAGCCAGCCCCTTTGTTATGTGATCAGAAGATTGTAAATGAATGACGTTCCCTAAGGATTGCAATAATCAAGCAGTACTATGGATACGCAAAGCTTTCTGCTGCATCCCTAAGGCCTGTCTCCCTGGTGTCATGATCAAGCATACAATACACATGATTTTAGGAGAAGGGGTGTGCATGGAGGAAGAGAGCAAACAATACAAGCTAACTACAGCACAAAGAGGAAGCATTTCTTCCAAAATAAGACAATGCAAGTAATTGCAATAGCATACAAACCATTATATATCACCAAACCATGGAAGGAAATAAATATTAAAAAGTAGCATCTTGTTCACTGAACAATGTCAATACAATTGCATTTATTCTCGGTTTCTGCATTAGATATCTCATCATATATAGCATCCCCATCCATCATTTTGATCACTTTACATCTAGTCTCAATCATTCCCATTTTTTCCTCAAAATTGTAGGAAGGGTTCTCAAATAATCTTATATTGGTACGTGTTTACATTTACTAGCTTACGTTTTATACACAACACTACTGACAATTGTTGACCATATATAAAGATTAATGGTAGGAAAGTTGCTAGTGATGAGTATATGCATCCTTACAGAGATGCACATTATTTATTAAATACACTACTTTAATATAAGTGCGTCTATTTTATGTCTATGGCCCGGGATTCCAATGAAAATGAAACACTGCGGACACGCCAAGTTCTTATAAAGTGTCGCTGGCTCGGTCTACTAAATAAGAAACTATCACACCTCTAATATTACATATTATTGTACAGTTAGTCACCCTGAAAGAATGTGAATTACTTAATACATGAACTATACTTACATGTATTGTGCCCTAACTAAAAGCACAAGGACGGAGTTCTTCACAATATATGTTTATTCCATCCATAGACACAATCATCATGTACTACATACTCAGTAAACATTATGAGGGACCCTATATGCCCATTAATACTATACCTTCCAGACATTACTGGAATCCACTCCTAAATGTTATAAATCCAATATGCCCACTCCTATACCAAAGGCTTATGTACAACATTGTTATGTTATGTTCCATTCCAGTATATCTAGAATCCATGCAAAAGGCCTCTCACCCAAAATTCCCAATAAATGAGTGTACTTAGAACCCACGCCAATTGCTCCCGCCAAGCAGTTTCAGTTTATCTGCAATCCAGATGTTCATGTCCTTCACTCCACTTGTATCTAGAACATGTCCCAAATACACGTGTCCAGCACACCTGTGCATCTAGATCCCATTGCATTATCTCCTGTGCAGCACAGAATCCATTCCAAATATCCCTGGACAGTGCTCCCATTGAACCTGCAGCCGCTCTCAGCACTCACAGTATCTGGAACTTAAAATCCAAAGTACCCATCACTTCCAATCTATCTACAACACAAGCCAGATGCTCCCATTCAGCATTCCCAGTGTCTAATACACTTGGACCAGCAGCCCCAGGGCCCAAAGAAATAATTCCACAAAAACTGTGCAATACTCCCAGTGTACCTAGAACCCAAGCAAACTGATTTTGTCCTGCATTGCCAGTGTAGGTAGCACCCAGGCCAGATGCTACTGGCCAAAATCCCCAATGTACCCAGAACCCATACTAAACACTCATATCCAGTACTTCCATTGTATGGAGAACACTAGCCACATGCATACAGAACCATGCCCTGTACAACACTCTCAGTGTACCCTGCACCCATGCTATATGTTCGTGCCCAGTGTTTCTAGCACCAATGATAAATGCCCATATCCAGCACCCCCAGTTTATGTCGCACCCATGGTATATGCTCATGGATAGCACCCATTCTATATATGCATATCTAGCACTCCCAGTGCATCTAGCACCCATGCTATATTATCCTGTCCAGTGTTTCCAGAATCCATGGTATATGCCCCCTGTCCAGCACTCCCAGTGTACCTAGCACCCATGGTATATGCTCTTGTCCAGCACTCCCAGGCCCCATGATATATGCTCCTGTTTAGTATGCCCAGTATATTTAGCACCCATGCCATACACCCCATCCAGCTCTCCCAGTGCACAATGCACCTATGATATATGTTGCTGTACAGCACTCCCAGTGTACCTAGCACTTATGGTATATGTTCCGGTCTGGCAGTCCCAGTGTATCTAGCACCTATGATGTATGCTCCTATCCAGCACTTCCAGTGGAGTTAGCACCCATGCTAGATAGGCACACTGTTTAGCATCTTAGTGTATCGAACACCCATGGTATTTGCTCCTATCTAGAACTCCCAGTGTACCTAGCACCCAAGGTATATGCTCTTGTCCAGCACTCCCAGTGTATCTAGATCCCATGATATATGGTCCTGTCCAGCACTCCCAGTGTATTTATCACCCATGCAATATACTCCTATGCAGCAATCCCAGTGCACCTAGCACCCATGGTATATACTCCTGTCCAGCACCCCTAGTGTATCTAGCACCCATGGTATATGTCCCTGACCAGCACTCCCAGTGTATATAGCACCCATGCTATATGCTTCTAACTAGCACTCCCAGTGTATATAGCACCCATGCTATATGCTTCTAACTAGCACTCCCAGTGGTCCTAGCACTCATGGTATATGCCCCTATCCCGCTCTCCCAGTGGACCTAGCAACCATGGTATATGCTTTTATCCCGCTCTCCCAGTGGACCTAGCAACCATGGTATATGCCCCTCCCCAGCACTCCCAGTGGACCTAGCACCCATGGTATATGCCCCTATCTAGCACTCCCAATATACCTAGCATCCATGGTATATGCTTTTGTCGAGCACTCCCAATGCACCTAGACCACATGGTATATGCCCCTACCCAGCACTCCCAGTGGACCTAGCACCCATGGTATATGCCCCTATCTAGCACTCCCAATGTACCTAGCATCCATGGTATATGCTTTTGTCGAGCACTCCCAATGCACCTAGACCACATGGTATATGCCCCTACCCAGCACTCCCAGTGGACCTAGCACCCATGGTATATGCCCCTATCTAGCACTCCCAATGTACCTAGCATCCATGGTATATGCTCTTGTCGAGCACTCCCAATGCACCTAGACCAGATGGTATATGCCCCTATTCATCACTCCCACTGTACCTAGCACCCATGGTATATGTCCTTATCCAGCACTCCCAGTGTACCTAGCACCCATGGTATATGTCCCTATCCAGCACTCCCAGAGTACCTAGCACCCCTGATGTAGGCTACTATCCAACACTCCCAGTGTATCTAGCAGTCCAATACCCATGCTGAATGCTGCTGCTGTGAACTCCCAGTGTATATCCAACAATCCCAGTGCACCCAGACATCTCAGTGACTCCTGACACATACCCAGTGTTTCCCTCTCAGTGCCTCCTGCTCCATACACAGGCATTGCCTCTCAGTGCCTCCTGCTCCATACACAGGCATTGCCTCCCAGTGCCTCCTGCTCCATACACAGGCATTGCCTCCCAGTGCCTCCTGCTCCATACACAGGCATTGCCTCCCAGTGCCTCCTATTCCATACCCAGGCATTGCCTCCCAGTGCCTCCTATTCCATACCCAGGCATTGCCTCCCAGTGCCTCCTATTCCATACAAAGGGATTGCCTCCCAGTGCCTCCTGCTCCATACCCAGGCATTGCCTCCCAGTGCCTCCTGCTCCATACCCAGGCATTGCCTCCCAGTGCCTCCTGCTCCATACCCAGGCATTGCCTCCCAGTGCCTCCTGCTCCATACCCAGGCATTGCCTCCCAGTGCCTCCTGCTCCATACCCAGGCATTGCCTCCCAGTGCCTCCTGCTCCATACCCAGCATTGCCTCCCAGTGCCTCCTGCTCCATACCCAGGCATTGCCTCCCAGTGCCTCCTGCTCCATACCCAGGCATTGCCTCCCAGTGCCTCCTGCTCCATACCCAGGCATTGCCTCCCAGTGCCTCCTGCTCCATACCCAGGCATTGCCTCCAGTGCCTCCTGCTCCATACCCAGGCATTGCCTCCCAGTGCCTCCTGCTCCATACCCAGGCATTGCCTCCCAGTGCCTCCTGCTCCATACCCAGGCATTGCCTCCCAGTGCCTCCTGCTCCATACCCAGGCATTGCCTCCCAGTGCCTCCTGCTCCATACCCAGGCATTGCCTCCCAGTGCCTCCTGCTCCATACCCAGGCATTGCCTCCCAGTGCCTCCTGCTCCATACCCAGGCATTGCCTCCCAGTGCCTCCTGCTCCATACCCAGGCATTGCCTCCCAGTGCCTCCTGCTCCATACCCAGGCATTGCCTCCCAGTGCCTCCTGCTCCATACCCAGGCATTGCCTCCCAGTGCCTCCTGCTCCATACCCAGGCATTGCCTCCCAGTGCCTCCTGCTCCATACCCAGGCATTGCCTCCCAGTGCCTCCTGCTCCATACCCAGGCATTGCCTCCCAGTGCCTCCTGCTCCATACCCAGGCATTGCCTCCCAGTGCCTCCTGCTCCATACCCAGGCATTGCCTCCCAGTGCCTCCTGCTCCATACCCAGGCATTGCCTCCCAGTGCCTCCTGCTCCATACCCAGGCATTGCCTCCCAGTGCCTCCTGCTCCATACCCAGGCATTGCCTCCCAGTGCCTCCTGCTCCATACCCAGGCATTGCCTCCCAGTGCCTCCTGCTCCATACCCAGGCATTGCCTCCCAGTGCCTCCTGCTCCATACCCAGGCATTGCCTCCCAGTGCCTCCTGCTCCATACCCAGGCATTGCCATCCCAGTGCCTCCTGCTCCATACCCAGGCATTGCCTCCCAGTGCCCTCCTGCTCCATACCCAGGCATTGCCTCCCAGTACCTCCTGCTCCATACCCAGCATTGCCTCCCAGTGGCCTCCTGCTCCATACCCAGGCATTGCCTCCCAGTGCCTCCTGCTCCCATACCCAGGCATTGCCTCCCAGTGCCTCCTGCTCCATACCCAGGCATTGCCTCCCAGTGCCTCCTGCCTCCATACCCAGGCATTGCCTCCCAGTGCCTCCTGCTCCATACCCAGGCATTGCCTCCCATGCCTCCTGCTCCATACCCAGGCATTGCCTCCCAGTGCCTCCTGCTCCATACCCAGGCATTGCCTCCCAGTGCCTCCTGCTCCATACCCAGGCATTGCCTCCCAGTGCCTCTGCTCCATACCAGGCATTGCCTCCTTCTCATACCCAGGCAATTGCCTCCCAGTGCCTCCTGCTCCATACCCAGGCATTGCCTCCCAGTGCCTCCTGCTCCATACCCAGGGCATTGCCTCCCAGTGCCTCCTGCTCCATACCCAGGCATTGCCTCCCAGTGCCGTCC
>CM050169.1:144282072-144327072 GCA_027410445.1 Discoglossus pictus
TGCCTCCCAGTGCCTCCTGCTCCATACACAGGCATTGCCTCCCAGTGCCTCCTATTCCATACCCAGGCATTGCCTCCCAGTGCCTCCTATTCCATACCCAGGCATTGCCTCCCAGTGCCTCCTATTCCATACAAAGGGATTGCCTCCCAGTGCCTCCTGCTCCATACCCAGGCATTGCCTCCCAGTGCCTCCTGCTCCATACCCAGGCATTGCCTCCCAGTGCCTCCTGCTCCATACCCAGGCATTGCCTCCCAGTGCCTCCTGCTCCATACCCAGGCATTGCCTCCCAGTGCCTCCTGCTCCATACCCAGGCATTGCCTCCCAGTGCCTCCTGCTCCATACCCAGGCATTGCCTCCCAGTGCCTCCTGCTCCATACCCAGGCATTGCCTCCCAGTGCCTCCTGCTCCATACCCAGGCATTGCCTCCCAGTGCCTCCTGCTCCATACCCAGGCATTGCCTCCCAGTGCCTCCTGCTCCATACCCAGGCATTGCCTCCCAGTGCCTCCTGCTCCATACCCAGGCATTGCCTCCCAGTGCCTCCTGCTCCATACCCAGGCATTGCCTCCCAGTGCCTCCTGCTCCATACCCAGGCATTGCCTCCCAGTGCCTCCTGCTCCATACCCAGGCATTGCCTCCCAGTGCCTCCTGCTCCATACCCAGGCATTGCCTCCCAGTGCCTCCTGCTCCATACCCAGGCATTGCCTCCCAGTGCCTCCTGCTCCATACCCAGGCATTGCCTCCCAGTGCCTCCTGCTCCATACCCAGGCATTGCCTCCCAGTGCCTCCTGCTCCATACCCAGGCATTGCCTCCCAGTGCCTCCTGCTCCATACCCAGGCATTGCCTCCCAGTGCCTCCTGCTCCATACCCAGGCATTGCCTCCCAGTGCCTCCTGCTCCATACCCAGGCATTGCCTCCCAGTGCCTCCTGCTCCATACCCAGGCATTGCCTCCCAGTGCCTCCTGCTCCATACCCAGGCATTGCCTCCCAGTGCCTCCTGCTCCATACCCAGGCATTGCCTCCCAGTGCCTCCTGCTCCATACCCAGGCATTGCCTCCCAGTGCCTCCTGCTCCATACCCAGGCATTGCCTCCCAGTGCCTCCTGCTCCATACCCAGGCATTGCCTCCCAGTGCCTCCTGCTCCATACCCAGGCATTGCCTCCCAGTGCCTCCTGCTCCATACCCAGGCATTGCCTCCCAGTGCCTCCTGCTCCATACCCAGGCATTGCCTCCCAGTGCCTCCTGCTCCATACCCAGGCATTGCCTCCCAGTGCCTCCTGCTCCATACCCAGGCATTGCCTCCCAGTGCCTCCTGCTCCATACCCAGGCATTGCCTCCCAGTACCTCCTGCTCCATACCCAGGCATTGCCTCCCAGTGCCTCCTGCTCCATACCCAGGCATTGCCTCCCAGTGCCTCCTGCTCCATACCCAGGCATTGCCTCCCAGTGCCTCCTGCTCCATACCCAGGCATTGCCTCCCAGTGCCTCCTGCTCCATACCCAGGCATTGCCTCCCAGTGCCTCCTGCTCCATACCCAGGCATTGCCTCCCAGTGCCTCCTGCTCCATACCCAGGCATTGCCTCCCAGTGCCTCCTGCTCCATACCCAGGCATTGCCTCCCAGTGCCTCCTGCTCCATACCCAGGCATTGCCTCCCAGTGCCTCCTGCTCCATACCCAGGCATTGCCTCCTGCTCCATACCCAGGCATTGCCTCCCAGTGCCTCCTGCTCCATACCCAGGCATTGCCTCCCAGTGCCTCCTGCTCCATACCCAGGCATTGCCTCCCAGTGCCTCCTGCTCCATACCCAGGCATTGCCTCCCAGTGCCTCCTGCTCCATACCCAGGCATTGCCTACCAGTGCCTCCTGCTCCATACCCAGGCATTGCCTCCCAGTGCCTCCTGCTCCATACCCAGGCATTGCCTCCCAGTGCCTCCTGCTCCATACCCAGGCATTGCCTCCCAGTGCCTCCTGCTCCATACCCAGGCATTGCCTCCCAGTGCCTCCTGCTCCATACCCAGGCATTGCCTCCCAGTGCCTCCTGCTCCATACCCAGGCATTGCCTCCCAGTGCCTCCTATTCCATACCCAGGCATTGCCTCCCAGTGCCTCCTGCTCCATACCCAGGCATTGCCTCCCAGTGCCTCCTGCCTTATACCCAGTCATGCCTCTCATTGCCTCTCTGTGCCTCCTGCCTTATACCCAGTCATGCCTCTCATTGCCTCTCTGTGCCTCCTGCCTTATACCCAGTCATGCCTCTCATTGCCTCTCTGTGCCTCCTGCCTTATACCCAGTCATGCCTCTCATTGCCCTCGGTGCCTCCTGCCTTATACCCAGGCATGTCACTCATTGCCTCTCTGTGCCTCTAGCCTTATACCCAGGCTTTCCCTCTCAGTATCCCTCATCCATACCCAGTCATTCACTCTCCAGTCCCAGTCATTCACTCTCCAGTCCCTCATCCTCTTACCTAAATCGGGGCGAGTCCTTGATGCACTCCTCAAAATCCACCGTCATGTTTGCGGCTGCCCGTCCTCAGCGCATCGCAGGCTGTGTGTGAGCTGCCTCCTTTGGGCAGATCCAGCGGTCCCGCCCCGGGAGAGAGATCCAAGTGATGGGGAGCTCGGGGTTACAGGGACCTAGTGCCGGGGGTTATGTGCATAGGAGAATCCAATGAGTGCACCGGGTAATCCTGCTCTGTGCTCCGGAGCCTATGATCCCTCCCCAGGAGCCTGACTCCTACTGCCGGCTACTACAAGGCAGCCCAGCCTGTCACAGCCAGGGAGTGTCTGCAAACTGCACGGCCCCAGCCTGTCACTGGCAGGGAGCGTCTGCAAACTGCACACTGCAGCCTGAGTAATGTGTCATTGTCAGGGATACCCAGCACATTGCCGTAATGACATCACTAGCAGGCTGGGATAACCCTGATAATTACCTCAGGACCCAGCTGGGTGCTCGGGTATAAGAGCACTGAGGAAATGGACAGGCCCCTAATAACATCACTGGGCCTCCTCATGTCCTCAGACTGAAAGTGTTATTACATTAAATGGAAAGCTGCCTTTGTGTCAGAATCAGCAGCCTCACATGGGCCCTGTTACTGCACACAAGAAGAGTACACATAGAAATATATATCATTGTAATTAAAAAATATTGTAAATAAAAAATGAGTGTAAGTGTTAGGTAACTAAGCTGTAAACTTAGGTATTTTAAAGGACCACTATAGTTAAGAAAATCTACACTAACTGGTATCTGTGTAAAATATGAACATAAAACATTGTAGAGAAAAACAGAATTTGCAAAGGCGTTACATGTAGAATAGGATCTATCCCGTTGTGTATGCGCAAGAAATCGCCAGCACTGACAGCTGCCGTGCCAGCAAGTAGCCGCTAGATGGTGCTGTCAGGTTTCAGGGAATGCCTATAATTATTCCCCCCTCCGACGTGGCGCAACTCGGCGGCGCTGAATAAACAGCAAGGCCATCAAAATGTTTGGCGCGGCCACTCTGCCTTCTGGGGTCTCAGGTGCGCCTCTCATAGCTCAAGGCCTTTTCTGTCGGCGCGCCTTATATGCAATGTGCAGCAGTATTCCGAAAATCGTCAGTGCCATCTAGCGGTTGGCGGCGGCACTGCTGCTGTCAATCTTTTGCGTAGGGGAAGAGGGAAAGGACCGTAGAATGTTCCATCTTGTCTTTGTTTTATAATACCATGTACTGGAACACTGGAGAGAGGGGTGGAGAGTTTGTTAGATAATCAGATCTCACCGAATTTGACACACATTCCCAGAAGCAGACAGCTTGCGTCAATGTATGCAAGTCCTGTCATCCAGAAAAGCTATTGCCCCTCTCACATATACAATATTCACCGAAGTATAATGGATGCTGGATCTTTTGTGTTATCTCCCCACCAGCAATGTCAGCCAGTGGCCACTAGGTGATGCAACAACGACTTGCCAAGACTTTCTTTAATTTGTTCATAGGGTTAGGGTAGTGGCAGATAATGCATAGTAAACACTTATCATCTGCCACTACCCTAACCCAGAAAATCTAACACTCACACTAAGAAGAACAATATATCAGCAAACAACCATCTCGACATCTAGAGGCCATTGCCCGCCACTGGTGGATGGGGACATAACAGGAAATACCTGGATGCCTCTTTTGTCCATTAGAGGCATTCATTTTTTTTCAAAGCAACAACTAGCTTTATGACTTTTATGACTTTTTTCATTTTTAATTAAGCTTTTAGTTATTCAAAGTTATTAAACATTTATATTGTTTTCATGACAGAGTGGTCCTTTAAGCACCCTTATCTATAAATTACTTCCTTCTCTGCAAATCCAAGGGCAATGATTATCTTTCATGGTCGGCTTGATAAAGATGAAGAGCATGCCGATTTGGTACAGATTATAATCACTGTAAATCTGCAAGTTTTCAATCTTCCTATGCTTTAGTAAAAGCACTCTGTATATATGATTTTAGGCTCAAAGACAGGGTCCTCCATTCTTCATTGTCTTAATATTGTTTTGTCTTCAACTCATCCCTCTATAGCGCTAGGGAATATGTTGGCATGTTACAAATAAAGGAAATAATAATGGTACAACTTTAACAATTAAATTCAGTCCTGGAGGGTCGCACACAGTCCTAGATTTGAGAATTTCCCTGCTGCATACAGGCGAGACTATCACTTCTTCAGTCATCCTGATTGACTAACCTGTGCACAGAAAGGAAATCCTCAAATCCAGGCCTGTGTGTGTTCCTCCAGAACAGAACTAGCTCATCACTGCTCTTGTAGGACGCTGTGGCTGCACAGGCTTCCTGGGTCAGCACGTAGCGTCGCATGACCCAGCGGAGCCTGTGAGTCCTGTCATCCAATCAGCTGCGTCGGGGGCATGTCGAAAGCCGCGGTTCGCGCCGTTTTTAGTGCAGCGCGGTCTCCCGACTGAAACGGACGGAGGTCTGAGGTCCTGCAGCTATAGAATCACAGTAGGAAGGTTTAATACTGAGATTTGATCCCCAGCTTACCAGCACATAAGGGGCAATACTGTTGAGGCTAAACTTGTGTGTTTTCTGTGTTTTTCTTCCTCTGTTTTTGTGTGTTTGGTGTCTTTGCTTGTGCTGTGTGTGTGCCTGTGTGTGTTTGTGCCTGGTGCTGCTGCCTGTTGTTTTCCCCCCTGTGTGTCCCCCTGCTAGCTATAATATGGATCCAGAAGGCTTAGAGGCTTTACTGGCTAAAGTTAGGACCCGGGCCCTAAGCCAAGGGATCAGGTGGGTGCAGGACAGGCTGGGACCTCCCATGCTTGCTGCGCTTGGGCCGCAGCACATTGAACAGGATCAGCCTGCGGTGGCTGGTGTCCTAGTCAATACTGGCGGCGCCAGGGACGCTTTTTCCCATCCCACCACTGTAGGGCTAGCAGACCCCCGTCCATCAGTGAGCAGAGCCACGAGAGAGGGGGGGGGGGCTACGGGTCAGGGCGGCCAGGACCCCATACCCCTCAGACAGGTGAGCACCAGGTCCACGGGCGGTGAGGGTGAGGGCCTAGAACTCCGGCCACCACCGGTCATTTTGCCTAAAGGCCCTAGGCCGCGACAAAGGTCAAGAAACACCCCTTTAACACCCCGTAAAGGGGGTGCAGGGGGTAAGAGAAAAGCCGGGAGCCCTAAAAAAGCTCCTACAGACCCTCATGGTGCCAACCAGTTGGTCCCTAGGATTCCCCTTAATAACAGTGCTTCTGGTACTTTACAGGGACGCCCATTAGGCGGTGAGCGGAACATGGCGGCGACGAGAGAGAGAAGAGACGGAGTGATCAGAGAAATGAATAGCCAAGACAGCATGGTCATGATCAATGACGTGCCAGTAACAGCGGCAGTGGCGAGGCCGGGGCGCCCCACTCAAGCTAGGAAGGCTACAAGCAGGTACAGTCCACTACTATTCACGCACACTCCACTAAGACGTACCAGAGTTGAGACTGAGGGCGAGACGGTTAGGCCACAGCAGAAGGGGTCTAAGACCGACCAACAGCCAGACGTGACAACGCCCAATGAAGTCTCAAGGGAACCCCTACGGGGGGCGGCGGAGAAGGCAGAGCTAGCTTACTCCAGCCGCGCAGGCTTAGGTGACCAGGACCATTCCTCAGAGGAGGAGCGGACGGTATGGGCACGGGCATGCAGGTCGGGGAGAGCTAGTGACTGTTCCTCTTGCACCCACAGATCCAGAAGGAGATCCAGATCAAGAAGCAGGAGATCTTGTCGGTGCAGCTGTGTCTGCACGGGATCAGAGAGGCGAAGCCCGCGGAGGGCCAGACGGTCAGAGTCCCCGGAGCGTCAGGAGAGATGCAGGGATACTCCGTTGGCTGTGTCCACTCCAAGGCTTCCAGAAGCAGGTGAGCGCTCAATGTTGAGCTGCGCAGCAGAAAAGGGAGATAGAGAATCCTCGCACACAAAGGCTGGGTTTTTTGGGTCGTTAAAGACCCTCCTAGCTGCGCACAACATTACAGTCAGTGAGCAAGAGATGGGTTCTTGGATAGGCGGACTAGCGAAGAGTGCGTTGTCCCAGCCATCAGCTATTGTGGCGACAGCGCGCACAGCTCCGGCCGAGGCGATAGGTACCATACGGGCGCCCGAGCCGGTAGGCGATCCTGTTGCAGTAGTGGGCAGTACCAACGCAGGGGTTATCGACGCAGTCATGAGACCAATAGTCTTGTGCTCGTTGGATAACTTAGGGGCACATCTTACCCAAGAGGTTAAAGAAAAGATCTGGAGGAGGGAGTTTGGAGAATTGTTCTCCCTTCTCCCCATGTCTAGACAAACGGAAGGCCAACCTTGGCGTGGAGTGACAAAGCGGTGGCATATTGGTTAAACATTATGACACCCATGAGAGTCACGGCGCCCTTTCGGAGCGGGGCCGGTGGAGCAAAGGCCCTTACCCACACCTCAGGAGCGGGTCCCAAAACCTGTTTCGCATATAACGAAGGGGTCTGTAGTTGGGCCCCGAACTGCAGGTCCAAACACGCATGTTCAAACTGCGGGGGAGAGCACCCCCTGGCTAGATGCGTTAGACCAAAGGATGGAGGTAGGAGCGGAGAACCTCCTGCAAAAGGGCAGGGCGCCCATACGCCTCCCCGCCATGCTGCCGTGGCTAAAACGCTACGGTAAATTGGCGGGCACCGCCAAAGCCGCGCGCCTCCTGGAAGAAGGCTTCCGGGAGGGATTCCGTATTCCATGTGGTATTGACATTCAGGGTTTCCTTGTCCCAAATCTGAGGTCGGCCAGGGAATTCCCAGGGGTAGCTCACGCCAAGGTTATCAACGAGGTAAAACTGGGTAGGATGGTGGGGCCATTCACATTCCCGCCCATTCAGGATTTGATCGTGTCTCCACTTGGGGTGCTCATGGAGAAGGTGGACATTGAGGCAGCATTCAGGTTGCTACCGGTACACCCGTCGAGACATCGGCTGCTAGGGTGTTTCGTAGACGGCAGCTATTTCGTCGACTTATGCTTACCCATGGGATGCTCAATATCATGTGCTTACTTTGAGGCTTTCAGCAAATTTTTACAATGGGTTGCGAGCCTCGAAGCCGGGTACAGGACCATTACCCATTACCTAGATGATTTCCTTTTTGTCGGTCCAGCTGGAAACGACGCTTGTCGTTTCATGCTGGAGGTTTTCACCGGAATCTGCCAAGATTTCGGGGTACCACTGGCCCACGACAAAACAGAGGGCCCCACGGAGCATCTGATAATCTTGGGGATTCGGATTGACTCCACAACAATGAAGTGCAGTCTTCCCTTGGAAAAGGTGGTGGACATGCAAGCGGAGATCAGGGCGCTACAAGGCGCACGGAGGGTGTCTCTGCGACGGTTGCAATCGATATTAGGGAAGTTGAATTTCGCATGTAGAATTATCACCATGGGGAGGATATTCTGTAGGAGGATGTCACTCGCTACTATAGGTATTGCGAAACCGCACCACTTCTTAAAAGTTTCCATGGTTATGCGGGACGATGCGAAGGTATGGTCAGTTTTCCTTGCCGAATTTAATGGGCGGGTGCTTCTTCAAAAGAAGGGCGCCACCAACGCAGAGCTAGAACTCTACACAGACGGATCCGGACCGATTGGCTGCGGGGCATATCTCCAAGGGAGATGGTGCGCTGCGGCGTGGCCGGAGGAATGGGAAGTAGCGGGTTTAACAAGGAACCCTACATTCCTCGAGCTGTTTCCCATAGTGGTAGCAGTACACATATGGGGTGCGACTTTCAGGGTTGGGCGAGTCATATTCCACTCGGATAAGATAGGGTTGGTGGAGGCCGTGAATAACATCACGGCAACATCCATACCGGTGGTAAGATTACTCATTACGTCATCTTGTACTATACTGTCTTCGCCTGAACATATGGTTTCAGGCGAGACATGTCCCAGTAGTGGAAAACGGAATTGCTTATGCCCTTTCTCGGTTTCAGGAGGATCGTTTCAGGGCATTGGCCTCTCGGGCGAACGCCCTGGGAGAACGCATTCCCACAGAACTTTGGGAGCTTGGAGCTGCCAGGTGACGAGACTCGTGAGACAGTCTGTTGCCCCAGCAACATGGACCGCTTATAGACGCGTGTGGGCAAAATGGGATAGCTTAGAGCCGCTCTGGCAGGTGGTGCAACAACGGAAGATAAGAACATAGGGATCCTGCTTTGGTACCTGCTGCGAAACAAGAGCCGTAGTAGGGAGACAGGTCACGGCGCTGGCTTTTATGTTTAAGGTTGCCGGGCAGAGGGACCTTACAAAGGAGTTTCTAGTGCGCAAGGTGGTGCGCAGAATGTTCAACGGTGATCGCACGCCGGATAACAGGTGGCCGATTACATTTCCCTTGTTACTGAGAGTGGCTCAGGCGTTGGTTGTGGTTTGCAGAAACCCCTTTGAATCTCTACTTTTCCGAACGGCTTTTTCCCTGGCGTTCTTCGGAGCGTTTAGGATAGGGGAGTTAGTCACGAACAGTAGACACGGCTCGGGGGGACTGCAAGTAGTGGATACCTGCCTGAGGGAAGGCACGGTAGTAATTTGGTTGCGGAGGTCAAAGACCGACCAAGTGGGAAAAGGAAGAGAGGTGGTTCTGCATCAGGTTGGCACGGAGTGTTGCCCATATGCATGTGTAGAGGAGTACCTTAAGCAGCGACCAGCGGTGTTCACTGCTGGTACATGCCGATGGAACGGCACTCTCACAGTACCAATTCAAAAGAGTGTTAAAAAGCGCACTGCAGCGGCTCGGCTTTGAGCAGTCGGAGTTCGGGACACACTCTTTCCGCATTGGGGCAGCCACGGAGGCAGCCAGGCTGGGTTTGCCCGACGCTGCAGTAAAACACATCGGTAGATGGGATTCGGAGCGTTTTCGATCCTATGTAAGGCCGAGTGCAGTGGTGTAATGGTGCTGCTTTCTACTTTCAGGAGAACAGAAGCAACTGTGGATGGTGGGCCATTCGTACGTGTACTGGGCCCACAGGTTAGCTGCAGTGACCGAAGAAAAGGCACAACTGGGCTTTCCTGTTACGGACTTGAGCGTACGGTGGTGTGGTATCCGGGGTCTGCGATGGGCGCAGTTGGACGGGCTGTTGGATACATACGCGCAGCGTTACGGTCAGCCCAGCGTTATACTAATTCATGCCGGCAGGAACGATTTGGGGACGGTGCCCATGAGACGGATGTTGAAAGTCATGAGAAGAGATGTTGAGAAGTGGGTGAAAAAGTTCCCAGGCACGTTCTTTATCTGGTCGGAAATGATAAAGAGAAGATCTTGGCGTAACGCGCGTGACCCGGTCTGTCTGGACAAGGCAAGACAGAAGATCAACCAGCAGATTGCGAGTTTTGTTAGAAAGTTGGGTTTTGTTGCAATCCGTTATAAAGAGTTCGAACCGGCCGGTGCCGACGATTTTTTCGGAAAAGATAAGGTTTACCTTACAGAAATGGGTTTAGAGTTAATGATGTTAGAATTTAGGGAGAGCGTTTTACGGGCCTTGGCTCTGATGTCCAGCAGGGGGGGGTCGCAGCCTCGAGAGGCGTCCCTCGTTTGCTCTGTGGCGGGAGGTGAATTGCCCGGCCCAATGGCCTAAGTGGGCGGTGGCCCTACCTCACAGGGGGGCTTTGGGCAGGGCTCAAAGCGTGAGGTCACTGTCCGTGGCCGGGCTCCTCCCCCGGGAAGAAAGGACTACAATAGTTCACGTAAATAAGTTATAGGTTGTTGTTTACAATTGTTATAATAAAGCTGGAGCCCGCTGTTTCTCCCAACTTCAGTTGTCGTGTCTTTTATTTATTACCTAGCCTAAATGGATCATGCATGGGTCAAGTCCTGTATTTAAAATATTGTCTTTTGAAGAACTAAACTTGAAAATAACTGAATTGACTGTAGAACAAGCTTATATTTGCAGAATGTGAATATGACAACTAGAACCGACAGCACTTTCAACAAGACTAATGGAAATCTCATTAGTTCACAAGGACACACCCTCTCAAGTGAGAAAAGAAAATGAAATCCCACATTATAGATTAATCGCATATAGAAGTTACAAAAGGTTCAGTTTATTCAATTATTTTTTGTTTTAAAAAAAATATACAGTCTAATATGAAATAGCCTGCAAAAAAATGACCAGACTGTTCCTTTAAATATTAAACATTGTTTAAGACATTAGCCTCTCAGCCTCCATAATGTCTCCACCTCCTATAATGCCATTAAGGGGGTTAAATCCCCTCTGACTCAAAGCAAAGTTTAAAGGCTTTTCAGAATGGTCTCAATTGGTCGAGACCAGAGTCTTGGCATTGCACTTTAATGGCTGCCTCCCTGCCAGAGCTGAAAAATTGGTTGTTGCCAAGTGAAACCCATTAAACACAGAGAGAATTAATAAAACAAAAATGGTAAGTTGTGAAAATTTGTGACATGTGAATGTACCCTTGCTTTAACCGCCTTAGCTGTAATCCCGAGCATGGCTCTGGGTTAATGTTCAGTAGCTAAAGCTGCAAACCCTGAGCCACACTCAGGATCACACGTATTCGTCTTCGGGGTTCCCTTCTCTGCGTGCTTAGGCAACGCAGGGGGGCAGAACAAGGCAGTCAGGCCGTGTCATCACCCCCGAGTGTACCACTTTAACACTTGGTGGGATTGACACAGCCAGACTGCCAAGGAGGTTAAGCAATGCACAGACTGTACAAGTATGCTAGCCCTACCTCTTTAGGAGAGATACTCCCTCTTCTGGTACTAAGCTCCTCAGACCTCCATGTTATTTCTAGAGATGTAATAAAATCAAAACATCAGCCAATTCTGTATCATTTTATAGCTGCAGGTCCATGAGTGGGCTTCCAAAAACTAGATTGTACCAGTCTACCAAGATAAGTAAGGGTTCCCTGGTGGTTCAGTGGTGAGGATTCGGTGCTTTCACCACTGCAACCTGGGTTTGATTCCAGTCAGGGAACTAAGAGGTCACACCACCCTGAAGCCACGCAGGGTTAGGCCTGGTCAGTACTTGGATGGATGACCACCTAGGAATACCAGGAGCTGTATGTAGCGACCCACTGGAAAAGTATCTCTGTCATGAAAACCAGCAGGGTGTGTTGAGGTTGACACGGTCATCGAGAGTCAGACACGACTTAATGATGCAAACACATAAACATCATGATAGGTACAACAGAACTTTTGGAATCAGCCTAAATATTGATACAATAGTAGAAAGTGTCCTAAAGAAATTAAACTTTGTATTGAGTTTGTTATTGGCAGGGATGATGAAGTGATTGAGGTCTGATTAAATCCCCCCCCCCCCCCCCCACCACCGGCATATTTGCTCATGATTCTTCTTATTTGTAGCACAGAACATGCAATGATTGGTGTTGTGTAAATAAGTACTTTTAGTTCTTATGCTCGATAAAAAAATTCTCATAAAAAACTACAGAAAGCATGTTCAGAAAAGGGTACTGGTAATTTTACATTACACAATCCTGCAGTGCATAACTAAATAGGTGCTTTTTGAAATTAGAGTTGAACATTAGTCTATGGACCCTATTCTCTTAGCTACTCACAAATGACTTAAACTCACAAATTTGGCTGCAGGTGTTTCTATTTATAAATGTTTAGATGTATTCTACTTACTGCAGCTCGCAAATTCCGATAGCACGGCTGAACTTGCCTTTTAAGTCTGATTTCAGGGGAAGTTATCATATGATCTGGCAATATTTAAGCAAGCCTGTAATTTACTAAATTAGACACAGCCAATAGTAAATGAGGCCGTAATCATGACATTGGTAAAAAAAAACATGGAAGTTACACGTAATCGGCAATCGGAGGCTAATAATTAATAAGTGGGCCAGAGAGCCACATTCGGCCCCTGAAACAATTGTTGCCCACCACTGGTATATGTTATAAAAAGGGATTGAAAATAAATAATATACTTTTTCCTTGTTCTGATCCAAAAATATGGACAGGATCAATTGTGTTTTTAGGTTTTATACTACCCAAGGCCCACTGCAAATAGACATATATGTGCACTTGCATACAGTATCATGTGATAATGCACGGCCTGTGCTTGCTGCCTCCTGAAAATGTGCCGTCCTAGGCCTTGTTGGCTTAGAGAGAAATATACTGCTGAACAGGGCATACATGGGACTAGTTCCATTCTCTCTACTTAATCACATTGGCAATTTCCCCATTTCAGTCCCAACACGTACTAGTAAATATGCATGCATGTGTCCTTTGATCATTTTTTCTAAGCCAAGTTCACCCTCAAAAGCCCAACTTGCAGGGGCGTAGAAACTGTGGGGTGAAATCCCCCAGATTATATAGTGTTTTATATATATATATATATATATATATATATATATATATATATACAGCAAACTCCCCGTTATCCGGCACCCACGGGACTCCCAATTGCCAGATACCTGTAGTTGCCAGTTAATCGGGAGACCCCAAATTTAAAGGTCTAAATGACCCTTAAACCCCCCCCCAAAAGCCCTCAAAATGCCTTTAAAAGGGCATTAGCACTTAAACTTGGCCAATTAGGCCCAGAAAAAACAATTCAAAAGTCTCAAACTGCCGAATAGCTGGAGTTTTTTTTCAAATGGGGAATTGATGCCAGAGTCCCGGTTAGTTGGATGCCGGATAACCAGGATTGTACTGTGTATATATATATATATATATATATATATATATATATATATATATATATATATATATACAGTAAATAAAAAGTACATTTGTGTTCACATTTGACCGTCTAAGATAAGTAAAAAAAAATGTCCTGCCCAGAATTCCAAGAAATACAGTTTTTGCCCAGCATTCTGGGAACTTGGGAAGGGACATGCAAATATGCCAACAAAGGCTTTGCTCCTTTAATCAAAATACAATTTCAAACATGGCTCCTTTTAAGCTTATGCCTGCTGTATTACACAGCTTTAAGCAATGCCAAGGATAAATTATGCACAAGCCAGAAAACCAACCCACAGACAGCACTGTTTCGAGATTACTGCCTCTCATCAGTGTGTGGCCGGGTCGTAGCCTGTGTTGTAGATTTTGTGGGGAGGTAGTTTACCACAACAATCATGTAATTTATGGTGAGCAAAAGAGTCATAGAAGCACCCACCGTACAATAAAATCCCTACCTATATATTTTGCCTTTGTCATAGATAGTCTAATAGCCAGGCCAGCATGAAAATGTCTGTTTTAATCCAGTTTTAAACATCTTCCACTTTTCAGCTTTTCCCCCCCAGTTTTTAATGGTTATTTTTTTCAAACATTGCCATGGCAACACTGGGCGGACCAGCACCACACAAATATGGAGCCTCTCCTGAGGCATTACACAAATTACAGTAACACACCAAAGATTTTGAATATGCTCCTAATAAAAATAAAAAATCTTCTTGTTAATGGTAACTGAATAATTACTACAAGATGAGACCAGTTATGGTTTTATAAGTTTCCATTATACAAAATGACATGGTTATTATTATACAGGGCTCATTGAAGCATGGTTGGACTTTGGAAAGAATGAAGTAAAGTCTGCACTTCACCTTATACTAACTAGTGCAGGCACCATTGACACCAAGCATTATATAAGGGGGCCTGACATAACATAGCAGGCTGTCTTAAATGACAATTTAAATGACAACTATAGTCTATTTTTAAAATATGCTTTAATTTATTATGTTTTATATGCAATTATGATGCAGTGAAAGCTACCTTTTTGCAACTCCCTGAGGTGGGAGGAGACTTTCAGCCTTATTAAATTGCGATTCAGCCAATAGAATAGGGCTCTATATAAGCACAGAGCATATTTTTTTACAGAAGTTTTTAGTTTGTGAAGACCTTGCTTTTGGATAGAAGATCACTAACTAAAAACTTCTGTAAAGAAATATGCTCTGTGCTTATATAGAGCCCTGTTCAATTGGCCGAATCACAATTTAATAAGGCTGTTTATATGTAGAGGAAGTTTCCATGTGCACAATGGGAGTGTGACAGCTAAAACTGCCAGCTCATTCTCGTTCGTTTATACATCCTCCTTAAACAGTAGCAAATGGGATGTGGCAGAAAAGAAAATGGAACAATATTCAAGGGACATTACCATAGCAATGCCGAGTAGACCAGTGTCATAAAAATATGGATAATTTCCTGAGAAATCACATACATTTCTGTACAACACCAAATATTATAAATATTCTATTAATAAAATGAGAACCATAAAGATGAGGCCAAATCTGTTTTTTTCTAAGTTTCCATTATACATATGTATATGGATATTATTATACCGAACCAACTCATTTAAATGTGGTGGGACATATGTTGGAAAATATGAGTTAAAAGGAATAATATGAGGTAACCTTTATATTTTGAGGTACGTGGTAAACATACTTGTACTGACTAGTGCCGGACCCGTTAATAGCACGCGTGATATAAGGAGTCCTGACATAAGATATAAGACTGTCATAGACTATGTTTAAAGAATTCTAATGTTTATCTAACACCAGGATGAAGAAGTGTTTAGCCCAAACTGTTTGATGTATAGCTAACCTCAGTCCGGTAAAGGGTTAATAAAGGGAATTCTTTAATCCTCTGGTATGCCACTGTTTAACTTCTGATGACATGAATAAAACCGAGGATTAAAATAGCAGAGAGAAAAGATGACTTGTGTTATAGATATACAAAAATAACTGCATGACACCTCAGAGCATTAGCTGTATTTTATGACCATCTGACCATATGCCTCCCATAGTTTATAGTCATACGGCTAGCATCTTGGAAATTACACTAAGCTTTCTAAAAACATTTTCTTTTTTTTCAAAGGCAGAATAATGTATTTCCTCTCCAATGCTATCAATTACCGTACATTTTACAAATGTATAATATAACAACAACAAAATAAATATGTATAAAATATAGCGGCTTACAAGGTCCGCAGTAGATAATAGTAAAATGCGTGTACCTGTCTGTGGCTTTATAATGTGTACTTGTACACCTATGTTTGCTTATTTAAACCATGGATCAACAATAGGGTGCATTAGTGTATTATTAAATTCATATTAGTAATCTAAATGAGAAAATCATATAATAGGTCTTATATTTTATAATATGGATTTTTCAATGTCTACAAAGTTCACAACGATTTAAATGTAATGCAGTCTATTTTAAAACATTACAATCTTGAGCAATCCAAACACCTCATGACTTCTTTCAATACAGATAGATCACAAGTTTGGCTTCTAAACCCCTTCTCAAACAAACTGGTATCATACCCTTAAAAACACTGGAACAACTGTGCTTACAAGATGAAGCCTCCAAGGAACTTGTCTCTACTCTATATTCTCTTCTCTTTCCCAACAAATCTAATCAAATTCTACTTTTTTTCAACACATGGGAAAAGGATTTAGGTGAGACAGAGGGGGAATCGGAGTAAATATGGGACACGCACAAATCTATACCAATTTGTTCCAAACTCAGGGCCTCATTCTATTATCGGCCGCAGCCGCTGCGGGGCCGCAAGGACCGGCCGCAAGCTTTCCGGCTATTCTATTCCCCTCCGGCCGGGGACTCCGGCAGGCTTGCGGCCGGCGCCTTGCTATATCTTGCGGCCGCAGGCGCCGGAGGAAAGCCTTTGATCTAAAACGGCCGCAAGGAAATCGGCCGTAAGAAAAGCCTGGTTGCAATTCTATTGCTCCGGGAACCCTGTCTGCAAGGCTAAAAACGAGCCGCAGCTTACTTGCAGCAAAAAGGTCCCGCTAGCACCAATTAAGCACATAAAATAGCTCAAATAAAGCCATCCTGCACTTTGAGAAGACTATAAAGTGATTTTAGGTGTTAGAAAAAATAGCACATAATTACCCTATACTCAAATCCGTAAAATATATTTTTTTTTATATACATAAAATATACATGTAAAAAGTCCATAGGGCTTGGAGCACCTCAGACCCGCCCACGCCGTAGCCGGAAAATAAACAGTTAATTTGAACTCGGGTTTGGGCTGATGTGCAAGCTTGAGAGGGGGTTACTTTTAATCCTCATGTCCCCCAATATGATCCCTAGCATTTACAGAGATGTACAGTGCAGGCTTGAATTTATTTTTGACTTTTTAGATTTCAGAGCCTATGGGCGGTTTCAAGATATGCGGCCGGCCGTAAGAGGAGATCCTTGCGGGGCCGTATAATAGAATCGCGAGTTAACAGAACCCCCGCAAGGAATCGCAGCTTTACGGCCGATTTACGGCCGGTAATAGAATGAGGCCCTCAATGAGCAAGCTTAGACAATTATTAGGTGGTATTTAACCCCTCTCAAATTTATATAATATTGTAACTATAAATAATCCAACTTGTTGGATGTGGCCAGAGAGGCACCTATCGCCATTTTTGGTGAAACTGCCCCAAAGTATCACCCCTAAGGCACCAAATATGCCAGCTGATTGTTAATTGTCACCTCATAACCCGTGAACCATGTTTTTTTCTACTTTAATATCCACAACCACAACTTACAATTTGGCAACGCTGTACGGGGGTTACGGTAAGTAAAAGGCAAAAAGAGTTTTAACACAATGCAAATGAATAGAGGGCCCTGCCTTTGCGCTTACAATCTATCTTTCCCAAAGGACCTCACAAGAAAATACATTGGATTTTCAAATAACCTTAACTACCAGGAAAACCATAGCATATCACTGGGGGAAAAAACTCAATCTTGACCCTTACACAAATTATAGCTCTGGTCTGGGAAAATATGGAAATGGAAAACCCTCAGCGATGCTTATCACCCCAGCCTCATTTTCTTTAAAATGTACTTGAAACAATCTTTTCCCTACTGGTCAACAATTATATACATATAATAAAATAAAATGATCCCTCAGAAAACACAAATGTATTTTTGGACATGAACTCAAACAATAGCCTGATTGAAACATAGGTGGAGACTATATTTAAACAAAATTCCACACTCTCCTTGGGGTAATTCACGCTGGTAGGCAGTTCTGTTAGCCCTCAGCCCTGTACGGAATAATTATCAGGCAATATATAACTATGCAAATGATTTGTTATACTGTCGGTGGGCACAGGAATGAGCAATCCATAAACTAGTAATTTCATATGAGACTAGATTTTCCCTGCCTCTAAGTATACTCCACAAATGACCTACAGTGCCTTGCAAAAGTATTCACCCCCTTGGCATTTTTCGGGTTTTGTTGCCTCACAACCTGGAATTAGCATGGATTGTTTGAGGATTTGCATCATTTAATTTACAGAACATGCCCACAACTTTGAAGATGTTTTTTTTTTTTTTATTATTGTGAAGCAAACAACAAATAGGATAAAATAACAGAAAAAGTAAATGTGCATAACTATTCAACCCGCTAAAGTCAATACTTTGTAGTGACCTTTTGCGGCAATCACAGCTCCGAGTCACTTTAGATAAGTCTCTATGGACTTGCCACATCTTACCTCTGGGATTTTTGCCCATTCCTCCTTGCCAACTGCTCCAGCTCCTTCAAGTTGGATGGTTTGCGCTTGTGAACAGCAATCTTTAAGTCTGACCACAGATTTTCTATTGGATTGAGGTCTGGGCTTTGACTAGGCCATTCCAACACATTTACATGTTTCTCCTTAAACCACTCAAGTGTTGCTTTAGCAGTGTGTTTGGTGTCATTGTCCTGCTGGAAGGTGAACCTCTGTCCTAGCCTAAATCACGCACAGAGTGGTACAGGTTTTGCTCAAGAATATCCTTGTATTTAGCACCATCCATCTTTCCCCTCAACTCTGACCAGTTTCCAAGTCCCGGCTGAAAAACATCCCACAGCATGATGCTGCCACCACCATGTTTCACATGGGGATGGTGTTCTTTGGGTGATGTGATGTCTTGGATTTGCTCCAGACATAGCGTTTACTTTGATGGCCCAAAAGTTCAATTTTAGTCTCATCAAACCGGAGCACCTTCCTCCATACATTTTGGGAGTCTCCCACAAAACGTGCCATTTTGTTTTTTTGCGGCTTTTTATGGCTTTCTTCTGGGCACTCTGCCATAAAGCCCAACTCTATGGAGCGTATGGCTTATTGTCGTCCTATGTACAGATACTCCAGTCTCTGCTGTGGAACTCTGCAGCTTAGGTCTCTGTGCTGCCTCTCTGATTAATCCCCTCCTTGCCCGGTCTGTGAGTTTTGGTGGGTGGCCGCATCTTGGCAGGTTTGCTGTTGTGCCATGTTCTTTCCATTTGGTTATGATAGATTTGATGGTGCTCCTGGGGATCATCAAAGATTTGGATATTTTTTAATAACCTAAGCCTGACTTGTACTTCTCAACAACATTGTCCCTTACTTGTTTGGAGAGTTCCTTGTTCTGCATGGCAGTGTTTGGTAAGTGGTGCCTCTTGCTTAGGTGTTGCAGCCTCTGGGGCCTTTCAAAAAAGGTGTGCATATGTAATGACTGATCATGTGACAGATTGCACACAGGTGGACATCATTTCACTAATTATGTGACTTCTGAAAGTAATTGGTTGCACCAGAGCTTTTTATGGGCTTCATTACAAAGGGGGTGAATACATACGCACATGCCAATTTTCTGTTTTCTATTTCTAAAACATAGTTTTATGTATATATTATCTTATTTCACTTCACCGACTTAGACTATTATGTTCTGATCCATCCGATTCAGATAAACAAAAACATTGAACTTAAGGCTGTAATGTAAAAAAATAGGTAAAAAGTCAAGGGGGTGAATACTTTTGCAAGGCACTGAATACATGGTACCAGAATGAGTGAAGTATAGAAGTGGACAAGTGTATCTTTAGTTTTTTTTTCACTTTGCAACTTTGTAACAGTGTGTTTTTTGTTGTTGTTGAGTCCTTCAGTTCGACTCTCAGTGATATGGAATCAGCACGCCAGACACATCTGTCTGTATTTCTGGTTGTGCTTATCCATATGGTTTTCTTCGCAAAGTGGACCACGATTTGTCTGACTTCTCTGCTATGACTTGCCCATCTTGGGTGAACCTACATGGTACAGCTCACAGTTTCATTGACGTAGACTAGCGCCTTCACCACAACAAGGTAGCGATCCAGTGTGTTAATAGTATGCTAAGATTACTTACTGATGATTGATAGGTGGTTAAACTCAGCTACAAGGTTACAAAGATGGTATGGTACTTTGTAAATTGTTTGTATAAACGTGTACTTCTACACATATCTCAGGACCATGAAATTTGGCAATTATGATATGTACAATTTATAAAGTTTATTTTTTTATTAGCTGGAGGGGGAAAACATAGTAATGCTGTCCTATTTTTTTTACGGAGATGTTCAAGCTAAGAGTTGACCTTTTTTATTTTCTTTGTACAGTACCACAATGATGTCACTGTTGTGCCATGCCTGCTCTTCACAGCTCTGATTGGTTCAGTATTAACACAATCATTTAAAACAGTTAGTAAAACCAGAAAATATGCCTTCTATAAAATTAGAACTATGTTTCTTAAAATGTGTTTAAAAAAAACAAAAAAACAATAGTCACACGGTTATATATATATATAATTGTTTATTATATTGGGGGGGGCAGCGACATTGAGAGTTTACACAAAGTAATAAAAAAATATATTTTTGAGGGGCAATGCAGCAATGTACTTGTACTTGTAAACTAAGTAGCTGTCTATTAGTCTTTTGGCAGAACTGGCAGTTTTAGATGTCACATTCCCATTGTACAATGTTTTCCACAACAGGAAGTTGATCAGCAGAAACTAAAATGGTAGACCATACAGGAACACATACATGGTAATACATTACAAACCTTATTATTTCACCACATTATAAAAACATTTAGCCTATTTTTAGTAATATTACTGCAAAACAATATACAGGTAGCCCTTGCTTTATGGCAGAGATTCTGTTTTTGAAGGAACTGTTGTATAATGTTGTATAAGGAACCTACTCATATATTGTAAGTCAATGGGAAGTCAATGAATTATGTTCCAGGCCCTAATCAAACTTGACATAAGTAATGTAATACTCCCCTTCTGGATCACAAGGGGCTTGTGTACTTCAATGAAGCCTTCAGCTATATCATGTAAGGTCAACCAAAATGGGCAGGTCATAGCAGAGAGTTTAGACGAATCGCGGTCAAAAGGAGAAGGAACTGGCAAACCACTCCAGTACCATAGCCATGACAAACCTTATGGATTAGCAGAACAGGACAGAAGATGTACCTGACGTGCAGTAGTCTACAGGGTAACGGAGAGTCGGTTTCGATTTAACAACTAAACAATAATATAATACTATGGCCCCCATTCAATTTAGCAAATTATAATTACTGGAGCCTGTAATGTAACCCATAAATTATTTTGCTATTCAATTGGCCTCTTCTAGCTTCTCTCAATCGATTTGTGGGTTACAGGCTCAAAAATCCTGCGAGTTGTCAAAATCGTAACTCCGACCCATCTCCGCCTTTGATCTTTCAAGGTTGCAAAAGGTACAGTTGCTAAAATTAGGGCGCAAATGCTTTCAAACCAGTAAATGGCAAATGTAGCAAATAATATTATGAGTTACAAATAAGACTCGCAAGTTAGTTAAACACCTCTTCTTAACACTGCAAAAGCAAATATAAACACACTTATGTATTTTAAGATACTGGGGCCCTCATTGAATTGCGATTTAGCCAATTGAATAGGGTTCTAAATAAGCACATAGCATATTTTTTTAAAGAAGTATTTAGTTAGTGAAAACCTTGCTTTTGGATAGATGGTTACTAACTAAAAACGAAATTAAAAAAAAAATATGTTATGTGCTTATATAGACCCCTATTCAATTGGCAAAATTGCAATTGAATGAGGGCCTGGGAAAGCAATAAAAGGCATTAGAATTAATTGCACAACAATCCTCAAGGAACAAATAGGCCTCCAAAAATATTTTATTTCTTTTAGTAATTTTGAATGGTCATACATATACCAATATGAAAAGTGTTGCTGCAAGAAAGACACATTACATTACTAAATTGCAACACAAAAACATGAAACTACCTGACAAATTCCTTAAATTCACAGAGGTTTAAATGTGGATCCTAAAAATAATAATATATTCATTTATATATGTCACTCATTGCCAAGATCCCCCTCACCACCCTTAGGGCTCAGTCATTTTATAGTATGTTTTATAGTTATGTGAAATGTTATGTTATTTTGATTACCCTATGTATATTAATTAATGTACGGTATGTTATGTTGCATGTTTGGTTGATGAACAGTTAAATAAGAGATTCAGTTAAGTATTGAGTCTGCTCTGAATGAAGATATATAAAGTATGTGTATGCTCCAAAAGAAAAGCGAGGTAACACACCTTAAAGACATATGAAGTGTGTGTATGCTCCTAATAAAAGGGAAGGAACCCTATCTAGAGGATATATGTATATGTCAGCATTCCTAGAGAAGATAATAATGAAGTGGATGTTATGATGCCTTGCAGATGAAACATTGTCAATAACTGTAATAGCAATTTATACAAAATCCAGAAGACTCATAGACTGTTACAGAATGTTATCAGTTCAAGTTTAAATATACATCTATTGAACATTTTATTAATAACAACAGCAATTAAAGCAGTTCCTGATTTATATAATGCTGAACCTGAGTTCTTATTTTTAAATACTGCATCTGTGTAAGGGCACTTAAGAGAAATCAGCTGTCTTGGTGAAGGGATCAAAAGAACCTGAAAGATCTGCTGGGTAGGTTTGGCCACATCAACCTTATCAAGACTGAAGAAAGTAGATCTTCACAAACTAATGGCAGTGGTGGGATCCATTCATCAACTATCCAAGACAGCAGCCAGGATGGCATATGGAAACCTATCCAAGATAGAAATCAAGTACTTTCAGCAGCTTGGAGGAGATGCAGAGACCTACAGGCGATTTGCTCAGTATTACCAGACCAGCTTCCTGATTTCCTGCAGAGCAGAGGTGATTCAAGAGAAAAGGAGCCATATCACAATGATGATGGAGAAAACATCACGTCAGGCTGTCATGGAGAAGGACCTGGCAGCAGCTCCTATGTTTCAGTGGATGGCATTCCTTGGGCTTAAGATCCCATTGCTAATGACAAGGCAGTGGGGCAAGAATTTATATTGGCCCAAGAAACTATAATTTACAAGAATATGCAGAGGAGCTGAAGAGCCTAGGAGCTACACTCAGCAAGAGGGAGCAAGACCTTGCTCACAAAGCTCAGGAACTAGAGGACTTACGCAATGAAAAGGAAATGTGGAAGGTTCAGGACCAGGAATTGCAGCAGAAGCATGAAGAACAAGTACAGCGGATCTCATCAGCACCCCCAAGTGAAGAATTGTTAAAAGCCCTTGCAGAGAAGGACAAATGTATTACAGCTCTGCACAGTGAGCTGGAATATATGAATCTACATTGGAGGCATTGGCATCAAATGAAAAAATGCTACAAGAGAGTGAGAACAAGACCAGAAATGAGAGTGACCAGCTTGTACATGCAACAGACAGTGATATGCCGTGTGTCCTGCAGAAACTCTTCCAAATGTGTCTGTTTCATTAAGTTAGCGGCACAGTGAATTGGTTCAGGAGTTTGAGAAGCTGTCACTGTGTTTGAAAGAAAATGTTGCAGCAGAAGAGGTCAAGATTTCTGATGCCAGCCAGCAAGTACTACAATTGCCCACTTTTGGTCCCATAGGCCCATGGACCATTTTAGTCATAACAAGACAGCTGTTGGGTTCTGGCGTGGCTGGGGGGGGGGGGGGGTGAGGGTGGTTGTTCTGGCATGGGATCCACTGGAGTCACTTCCAGAATTGTTTTTGCCCCTCTACAGAAGAAAAAGGACAGAACCCCTCCCTGCAAACTCAAAATAAGGCCTCGGACAGGGGGAAGCCCAGAAGAATTGTTTTCTACATTTGCCCCAATGGAGTTGAGTAGCCCAGCAACCCAGACATAGACTTAAGCATGACTTACTTTTTGCAGCATGCCTGTGTTCACCTGATAGAGATGATCACCAGGATGCTGTATTTAAAAGGGGGGGGGGTAGTTGTCAAGATCCACCTGACCACCCTTTGTGATCAGTAGTATGTTTTATAGTTATGTGATATGTTATGCTATTTTGATTACCCTATGTTTATTAATGAATGTATGTTATGTTGCATGTTTGGTTCATGAACAGTTAAATCATTTAGAATGTTGTGATGTCAGTCAGTAACTGCCAGATAGATACAGTTAAGTAATGAGTTAGTTGGTATCCTGCTGTGTGGAAGAGTCTGCTCTGAATTAAGATATATAAAGTATGTTTATGCTCCTAAAGAAAAGGGAGGTAACATATCTTGAAGACATATGAAGTGTGTGTATGCTCCGAATAAAAGTGAAGGAAACCTATCTAGAAGATACATGTATATGTCAGCATTCCTAGAGAAGATAATAATGAAGTATATGTAATAATGCCTTCCAGATGAAACATTGTCAATGACTGTAATAGCAATTTATTAAAAATCCAGAAGACATACAAACTGTTACACAAACAATTGAATCTATTATGAATTAAAACAGCAATTAAAGCAGTTCCAGATGTTTATAATGCTGAGCCTGAGTTCATATTTTTAAATACTGCATTTGTAAGGGCATTTTAGAGACATCAGTAGTCTTGGTGAAGGGATCAAAAGAACCTGAAAAGTCTGTTGGGTAGGTTTGGCCACAACAGCCTTATCAAGACAGCACATTTTAAAGGATACTTATGATATCATAAGTTCTTCAAAACTAACCATTACACCAGACACAAGTATCTGTTCTCAGAATGACATTGCAGAGAAGATGACATCCTTTACTAGCGCATGCATTAATTCTGGCTTTGATTAATATGCCATTGTGAGACTTAGAAGGTCCTCTGCGATAGCTGTATTTGTCTAAATTTAAGCCAACAATCTTGTCTTGTAAATCGTTTAGGAGGGGCTGTCATTGAAGGAATTTCTATGTGAGAACTGATTGGGTCCTCCTCTCCGGATCCTGGGTCCTCAGCCCTTCTTGTTGCCTTCTCATCTTTGACCAGCTCCTGTTGGGCGGGGACATGGCCCCCAACATCTGGCTCAGAATGAGCCGACGCCTCCGCCTATGGCTCACCACTGGTCCCAGTCCTCCTGCCAGCTGAAAGAGAGAAAAGAGTGTAATATGTGTTAATTATGTTGATACATTTGGTATATGTTCATTCCGAAATATCCTAGTTCTTTCTATCCTTTTGTTCATTACTATCTGACCTCTTGTCTTGAACCTGGATGTTTTCCTACTTTTCTACTATGAGTAGCTATATTTTGCTAGATGTGATCTATTCTTTGGATCATGAGCTGGATTGTTATTAGTTCATGACTTTATCTTGATTCTGGATGTGGCCTGTATCTACATACTCTGCAGTGGGCACACCCGTAGATGGACTCCCTAACCCTAATGGATGATTACTTATGTTGTGCCCACTGATGACTGTGATTTGTCAGTTTCATGGATTTAATGACGCATGACCATATACAGTATATACTCGAGTATAAGCCGATCCGAGTATAAGCCGAGGCGCCTATTTTACCACAAAATACTGGGTAAAATGAGTGACTCGAGTATAAGCCGAGGGTGTGAAATGTGCTGCCCCCTGTGTCCCTTTTGTGCCTTCTGTGTCCCCCTCTCTCTCCCGTGTCTCTTCTCCCCTCTCCCTTCCCTGTGTCTCTTCCCCCCTCTCCCTTCCCTGTGTCTCTTCCCCCCTCCTCATTCTCAACCTCCCTCCTCAACCCCACTCCTCATCCTCAACCTCCCTCCTCATCATCCCTCCTCATCTTCAACCTCCCTCCTCAACCCCCCATCCTCAACCTCAACCTCAACCCCCCTCCTCATCCTCAACCGCCTCCTCAACCCCCTCCTCATCCTTAACCCCCTCCTCAGCCTCAACCCCCCATCCTCAACCTCCCTCCTCAACCTCAACCCCCCCATCCTCAACCTCCCTCCTCAACCTCAACCCCCCATCCTCAACCTCTCTCCTCAACCTCAACCCCCCATCCTCAACCTCCCTCCTCAACTTCAACCCCCCATCCTCAACCTCAACCCCCACCATTCTCCCTCCTCAACCTCAACCTCCCTCCTCAACCCCCCTCCTCATCCTCAACCTCCCTCCTCATCCACAGCCCCCCTCCTCATCCTCAGGCCCCCTCCTCCTCCTCAACCCCCTCCTCAACCTCAACCCCCTTCTCAACCCCCCCATCCTCATCCCCCTCCTAAACCTCGCTCCTCATCCTCAACCCCCCCTCATTCTAAATTCCCCCCCTCCTCATTCTAAACCCCCTCATCTCCCTTCACTTACCTGCTCTGGCCTCCGCTCCTTCCTGGTCTTGATGTGGCGCGCATGTGACGTCACATGCGCGCCAAGTCATTAGCATATACCGGGTGCCGGCACCCAGTATATGCTAATGACGTGGCGCGCGTGTGACGTCACGGCATTAGCATATATCAGGTGCCGGCACCCAGTATATGCTAATGACGTGGCGCGCATGTGACGTCACATGCACGCCACATCAAGACCCGGAAGGAGAGGAGGCAGAAGCAGGGAAGTGAGGGGGGGGGGATTAGAATGAGGGGGGGTGAGGATGAGGGAACGAGACACGGGGGGTTAGAGAGACACGGGGGGGTAGAGAGACACAAGGGGGGTTAGAGAGACACGGGGGGGGTAGAGAGACACGGGGGGGGGGTTAGAGAGACACGGGGGGGGGGGGGGGGGGGGAGAGTGACTCGAGTATATGCCGAGGCGGCCTTTTTTAGCCTTAAAAAAAGGGCTGAAAAACTCGGTTTATACTGGAGTATATACGGTATCCCTTGTGAGAAAATGTCTGTGTCATTGTTGGTCAACAGCTAAATGTTTTATGTGTTTTCTATGTGTGTGTGATGTACATGTGGTGGCATGTTGATGTATCTGATATTCACCTGACTTGGAGACTGGATCCTGTTGGGCGTAAAGGCGTGGAGCTCCAGCGGCGAGCACCCCGCTCAGCAACTCCTTGAGCACCCTCTGCCACTCATTGTATCTCACAGTCACTTGGGGGCCAGTACTTGGTGCCAGTACTTATCCTCCTCACTTTGGCCCTGATGTCATCAAACCGGTGCTTCACATGCCTTTCTGCTCAGCCCACTGCTGTGGTTGCGGCCGCTACCTCCTTCCAGGCCTGGGCCCAGGCCTAGCTCCCCCCCCGCAAGGATAGAGGGGCGGTAAAGGATGGCACGGAGCAGGACCACATTCTCCTCATGCGTGTAGTTCAGGGCCCTGCGTTTGCCTTGAGTCTCTTGCCCTCCTGATCCTACGCAACTGCCTCTAACACTGAGGCCTGTCCCTCCTCAACCACCCCCCACTGGGTTCAGGTCCCTCCCCCTCTGTCCATAAACTTGATGTGTCTATCACCATGGGCAACTGCACACCCTACTCTCCCTCTCCTCCACTCTACACTCCTCCTCATCTCCTCCCCACTGCTCCCCATCTCCTCTCCCCATCATAATCCCCAAAATAATATAAGGAAACATCAACAAACGTATATGTGTATATATTTATGAGGGAAAAAATCTGTATGTTTTATGTGTAATTTTAATAGTTGGGGTATTGGTTGGTGGTGGGGTGTGTGCATGTGGTGACTTATCTATCTATCTGTATCTATATGTGATATTTGTTCCAGTGTACTAATAACTTGCGGTACCGGGAGCGGTTTACGGTTTTAGGCTTTAGCCCTGTAATTGCGGGCTTGAGTCAATTGGATACAGTCGGAATTGTTACAAATTTCTAACTCGCAGACATGCGGCCTGTATGAAGGGAATGACGGGCTTGCAATTGAATGGGGGCCTATATGTAAAATTCTGAAATGAATTAATTGTAATACAGCCTAATATAATCAAATTAAATTAAAAAATCATTTTGTACATTTAATTTGATATGTTCAAAGTCCAGACCAAAAGTTTTAGCACGTGCCACAGTAAGGCCACTGCATTGATAATTTTGAGGGGAGGGTAATTACCCTCTTCTATATGGTTTGAAACTCTATAGGGCATGTAGTATCTGCCTCAGCATCTACCCTTGCCACCTCGCCTCTTAATTTCATCCCTCGCCTCTTACTTTGAGATTTATATCACTTGAACCATCCCTTGCTACCTAAAAATGTTTGATCATCAGCCTCTTTTTTCTTAACTGCACTTCTCTTACTAGACATGGTGGCTCTTATTGTATTGATTTAATCAACAACCTTAATTAAAACAAATTGGCCGAAAAATAGTACACCAACAAGCTACCTGAGTGTTCCCTTCCTCTTATCACTGACCACCTCCCCCTGATTGGTTAAGCTCAGGTGTGGGCAAGTCTGGTCCTGGAGAGCCCCACACATGCCTGTATTTGAGGTTATTCTTTCTGTACACAGGAGAGTCAATCAGGATGACTGAAGAAGCGATTCACTAACCTGTAGGCAGCAGGGATATCTTCAAATCCTGGTCTGTGTGGGGGTCTCCAGGACCGAACTTGCCCACACCTGGTGAAAACTCTCATCTCTGATTGTCTGTTTCATTACATCATTTATAGTTTGTTATTTTATATGTATATTTTTGGCTTTCTGGTTTCATTGTGAATTTTAGGGTTACCCATTTTTAGTTATATGACTTCATTAGTCCTTTAAGCACTGTGGTTCTCCAACCTATAGGTTATCATTCCTATATTCCCAATATAGCAATTTCCATTTCAATACCGAACACTAGAGGGCAGTACTATGGGTCTCATTACATTTCTCAAGAGCCAAATACTCTTAGGCATTAAAAATCTGCATAGTTAATATTTCTGGCATTCCATTGTTGTATATCTCGTCTGACGCTTGGCTTTTCCTTGTATGTATTTAAACAAATTTATATTCATCTTTGGATTGTCTGCCAGCCATAGACGGAAATATTTTCTCCAAACAAGAGGTCACTACTGAATAAACATCACATTTCAACTGTTTAATAAGACCACATATGAAGCTTTACAACATATCATAACATAAAGTCTTTTGGCCAATGTCTACTATGTATTGAGGATAAAACAGATCTAAACATCTCCTCGCTGAAAAATTCATTAACTATGACTGTATTGTATGAGTCAGTCTAACCCAAGAATTTCAACTTGTGGCGATCCCAAACCAGTGCGACAACTGCAAATGCAACTACATACTTACACAGTAATTATATCTGACTGACACAAAGGCTTATGGGTAGAACCGTCTGGTAAAGTGCATTCCAAACAAACCAGGGCTGGGTTACTCAGATTTATTTGTTGACAATGTACAAAGCACAATTGAGACAGTGTATACATATCATATACAGATTATATTGCAATATTATATTTAAAAAATTTTTTTTAGAAGCTTAAAGTGACACAGAATGCAATTTTTGTCATGCATTTCAAAGAACATGTTTTAAATATTACAGACATTTTTACCATAAAATAACATTAATTAACAACTTCCTTGATTTTATTTGGTAGACAAGCACGGGTCATACATCGTTCAGAGCAGTTAAAAATGCCAGGCACATCTATAGTTATGTCTCTTTCTGTGCTTATCCATAGGGTTATCTTGGCAAAGATACTGGAGTAGATTGCTAGTTCCTTCTCCAGTGGACTGCAATTTGTATGACCTGCCCATCTTGGGTGATCGTACCTGGTATAGCTCACAGGTTCCTTCACCACGACAAGGTATTGATCCAGAAGTGGTTTAAACCATATAGCTCCCTAAAATCCCCTACACATTAGATTTAGGATTCTAACTGAATCATACCCCTCCTTGGATCACATTGAACCTTATTCATTGGAAAATTCCTTATGCTCAGACACTGTCCACCAAACCTTATCCAAGACCCTCTGCTTTTACCAACCCATCTACCTACAAGATTTAATATTATTATTATTTTTATCGATTATTTGTAATAACTTCATGCACTTGAATCGACCCCTGAATATAAGTATACGTGAGTTGTTTGCCTTATATATCATATATGCCTCTTTGAAAAGTATACTGTGTATTTTTAAATAAATATAACTTCAGTATCAATAATCTTCTATTAAATACCATGAGCCCGATTAAATGGAGCTATCGCAAGTTCCTGGAGCCCGTAAGTGAGGCCATAAGTTAATTTGCTGTTCAATTGACCTAATTTTGCAGGTTCCAAACAGGTTACGGACTTGAAAACTCTGCAATGGTTTAACCCGGTACTTACAGCCTCCCAAAGCCTTTGAACTTTCCCTTTCTCAGGAGTTACGATGGCTAAAATCGAATATTGCTATTCAATTGCTCAATTTCACCAAGGCCGCAAATTGTTTCACACCCGTAAATGGCAAAGGAGGAGAAAATACTACGAGTGTTGGAGAGGACCCACAAAGGGGGTTAAACAACTATTCGTAGCACTGTAAATGCAAATAAAAAATCACTACTGCACTGTAAATCACGGGTAAAGCGATGACAGAAATTAGAATTAATTGCACAACAACAAATCGGCAGTAAATAAAATGTATTTTTATGTTTAATTTCAGGATAATAACGATCTTGGGTTTCAATGAGTTAATACATATCAGGCCACCCACATGGACTAGAACAGTATTGGCATTCATTTTCATAATTCTGTATTTTGAGGGTTTGGAAGTCCCATCGCATATAGGACCCCCGAACCTAATTGATTACCCATGTTTTCAATTGGCTGTTTCGAAATGGGAGGTTATGGTCGTGCTGAATTGATCATGTTCCCGCCCTGAACTGCTACGAACCAGTGCATGGTTTAGGGGGTCGGCTTTGAGACAATATACGGCCTAGATCCTGTGAGATGTGGGCTTGCAATTGAATCGGGCTCCATGTTAGTATCAGTTGCCTGAAATACAGTTGCGTTGATTTTTTTATACATTAATGCTATTTAAATTGATGGAAACCATGATCATGTACTAATAAAGACTTCCCCTTCTGGATTGCTACCTTGTTGTGGTGAAGGGGCTTGTGTACTTTAATGAAACTGTGAGCTATACCATGTAGGGTCAACAAAGATGGGCAGATCATAGCAGAGAGGTCAGAAAAAATGTGGTCCACTGGAGAAGGAATTGGCAACCCACTACAGTATCTTTGCCAAGAAAACCTTAAGAGTAGCGGAGAGTCTGACACAACTGAATATCAACAATAAAGCCTTGGAACGATTGCTAAGGAACCAATGGTTCCTAGATTAAATACCACATCACATTTACAATGACAGATATATAACAAGGCAAAAATAGAACCGCGAGCACATACCAGCAATCAGTAAATTCTTGTACTATCCAGATAAAAAAGCCTAAGGGTTTCATCAATTCAGATGTGACTCTAGAAAAACCTACAGTAGTGATGGTGATACATGGCTGATGTAACATTTGCCATGGCTTCAGAATAAGGGCATAAATGTATCACCTATAATAGTTTTCAGTTGTGAGTCACGCCTGCAAGATGCGTTCTGCGCATGCGTTAATCACAAGCTGCTATCTGCAGTTGTGCATGTGCAGGAGGGAGGGAAGGCAAAGGAAGAGAGAGAAAGGAGGTGGGGGGGCAGTGAGTGGAGAGAGAGAGAAAGAGGGAGGTAGGGAGAGAGTGGGAGGGAGGGAGATAGGCACTGGGTCAATAAGAGAGAGAAAGGAAAAGAGAGGGGGAGAGAGAGAAAGAGAGAGAGGGAGGGAGAGAGGGAGTGAGAGGGGGGAGAGAAAGGGAGGGGGAGAGGGAGGGAGGCACACAAAGAATAGGCAGAGAGAGAGGGAGGGAGAGAGATAGAGGAGGTAGAGAGAGAGGGAGGGAGAGAAAGTGAGAAAGGGAGAGGAAGGGAGAGAGGAGAGGGAGAGAGAGGGAGGAGGGCGAGACAGAGAGCACACAGAGGGCAGACAGAGAGGCCACACACAGAGAGAGAGAGAGAGCGAGAGAGAGAGAGAGAGAGAACAGAGAGAGAGACAGTGTAGAGAGACATAGAGTGCACAAAGAGAGAGGGCACAGAGAGAGAGGCTGAGGGCACACAGAGAGTGACAGCTCCGAGAGAGAGAGACAGCACAGAGAGAGGCAGGACAATTGAACATAACTTATGAAACCGTCATTTATATTAGTTTTATATATAAATGTTTGTAGGCAACTGTAAGGGTCCAGGTGTCATATCTTTCAAGTAGTAAAGATCTGAATAACTTTCAAACATATTATGATTAAAAGTTGATATTGTATAAGGAAACTTAGACAGAAAGTAATTGATTTACCATCATCTTTTAGGCTGTAGGGCCTTGCATCTTTCACAGACTGCTTAACTTTGGAGCCAGTGTGTAATCTACATTGACTGTGGAGTGAGGAAGCTAATGCTGAAAATTGGTAGTACACTCTACCAGCAGCGCTAAGGGGTTTATAATAAGAAGGAAGGAGCTCCAGACTACAGATTAAGAAGAAATTATTATTTTTAATATAGTATTTCTCATAAAAATCTACTTTTTATTCACAATAAATTGAAAAGATATTACTACAAAAAAGATATAACATACTGGACCCTTACAACGGTCCTTTTATCAGGACACATATAGCATTACAGTTTCAACAGTGAACTTTGACAATGAATGGGCCTTTTGTTGTGTGCAACTGTATTTATTTTGTATTATTATTATATATATTATATCTATTAATATGATCAAATACACAATTGTAGAAAATTTGGAATAGGGGTCTAAAGTCACTATATAGTTAAACCAGGTGCTCCAATTCTAATAACTGCATACAAGTGGAAAAATTACTAAATATCACAAGTGGCTGAGAAAAGGGTAATAGTGAATAGCAGATATAAGGATGCACATCTCAGCCCCTGGAGATGCTTTGTAAATCCCCAAGGTCTGTCTGTCTATCTATCTATGGTATATGCATATATATCTATATAAATATGTATATATCTACGGTAAATTTCTCTATCTCCCTATCACATATATAGTTGTTAGTATGAGTGACGTTTGCGATGTTGGTCACGCTTTTGCGTCCATTGCGAAGCGAGTCGTAAATGGTGCACGAGCCGTCTACTCCGCAAGATTTAGGCTACTCTAAAATCGCCTAAGAAACAAAAAAAAATGGCGGACGAAAAACATAACATTTCTGAAACAGCATGAAAATGAGGCTCTCCAGCGCCAGGCTTGCAGAACATTTACACCAACAACGGCAGGCACGCAGGAAAATACACGGCCCAGTGTCGCAAACAGCATTGCTAGTCTTATACCCGTCATTTTTGAGGGGTAATTTTCTAGTAATCTATAGATCTATCAGTAACATATCTATCTATCAAGGTATATACATATATATCTATATAAATATATCTAAATATTTATCTCTCCTTATAATCTGTATATCTATCTGTAACATATCTATTTATCGCAGTATATACATATATAGCTATATAAATATGTATATATCTAAATCTCTCTCTCTCTGTATATATATATATATATATATATATATATATATATATATATATATATATATATATGTAACATATCTATCAATTCAACCATAACATTTATAGATTTCCTAATCATTTCATTTTAGTGATAACTCTCATTACTTGTGCAGATGTAATGTCACTGTGCCAGATGAATGTCAAAAGAAAACTTTATTTCCACATTTATATGGCTAATCCTAATCTAAATACAGATATATTGTATAGTCTGCATATCCTCCAGTATATTTGACATTCATTTATAAGGGCCAAGAAATACAAAACGAATTTTATCAGTCTCTTTACTTACTATGCAATTACAGGTAAACAAAAAACGACTGAATATTATGTACCTTGTTGCATTTTCATAACATTACTATTTAACACTGTTTATAAGCAATCCAAGTAGAAGTGATCCTATACTGAATGAAGACCCACTGGCGCGTCACAAAAACGCGACAAACACCGTCCGAGGCCCCTGAAACCGGTCTATCTGTCACCGTTGAAATTAGAGCTGCCCATGGAATGCCAGAAAATTACCAAACATATCCAAATAATAATAATTACATAAAAAAAAGCTTGGAAGAAAGTTTTAAAAACAATCAGTTTGCAGTATATAAAGTGAGTTAAAATATTAAGCAAATACAATATATTGTTTTGTTCAGGCAGTAATGCGGCTGCTCAAGGGGCTTTTCTTCCCCGTGTCGCTCTACATTTAAACCCATGCTTGTAGCACTGTCCTTGTGTAGCTCTTAGGTTTTCACATTGCTTTTAAGTTATGAAGAATACACTGGGGATAAGTAAGACATGAACACGAAGAGCTTTTATATCTTTTTTAAATATATTTTTGTCTAGGTTTTCTTTTTTCATTTTCCCATTTTGGTTTTGCACAAAAATAATGACTTCTTCCAAAGTTCGATATTTAATCTTTTTCCAGTATTTTGGAACAAGATATAGGTAGGTGCTTCCCTGATTTGCCTGAAAAACTCATTATTAAACACATTAATCTTGCTTATCTTAATTACCTTTCCTTGGCTTGTTGTTAAGGATAACATTTTATTTAAAAAAATGTATGGATTTCCAGGGTACAATTTCTGATTTGTTTTGTTATTTTTCATTATCTGTAAATAGATGGTATCCTTCAGAAATTCTTTGATTTAATCCTATTTTGTCCCATGTGTTGATGTGTGCACAATATAGATTGCCAATGCATCATTTATGAATTGTCAGTTTCACAATACAATTGTACTGTTTTCACATTAATTAAAGTCACATAGGAAAAGTCCCAGTTATTGCTGAAGTGGAATGTGCACAAATAAATAAATATGATTAATTATCTCTGAAACTTTAACATTTACCAATCACCCTAGATAGAGGTATTTAGAGGGAGATTTTTTAAAGGATAATTTATGCATAAAATACCCAATTTTCACACTAAATTATCAGTTCTACTAATTTTTTTTTTAAACAACAACAAATTGCATGTTTATTTATATGCCCTAGTTGTTTGCCTGTCATAAATGATGGGATAATATTTTTATTTTTTCCCTACACCCCCCTTCCCCTGTATCTCTTGTCCACCTTCTGTCTCTCCCCCCCGTCCCCCTCCTTCCATCTCCCTCCCCTGTGTCTCTTCCCCCATGTCTCTTCCCCCTCCCCTTCTGTCTCTCTCCTCCCCTTTCCCCCCTTCTGTCTCTCTCCTCCCCCTTTCCCCCCTGTGTCTCTCCCCCCACTCTCTCCCCTGTAGCTCTTCCACCCCTCCCCTGTATCTTTCCCCCATGTCTCTCCCCCCCCCCTGTTCTCCTGTGTGTCTCCCCTCATGTCTCTCCCCCCCTCCCCTGTGTCTCATTCCCCTATATCTCTCCCCTCCTGTCCCATGTGTCTCCCACCCCCATCTCTCCTGTATCTCTTTGCCCTCCCTCGTCTGTGTCCCCCCTCCCCTGTATCTCTTTCCCCATGTCTCTTCCCCCAGTTCTCCCGTGTGTCTCCCCCATGTCTCTGCCTCCCTCCCCTGTGTCTCTTCCCCCTCCCCTGTGTCTCTCTTCCCTCCACTCTCTCCCGTATATCTCTTACCCCCATGTCTTCCCCCACATTCTCCCATGTTTCCCCATGTCTCTTCCCCCCTCCCCTGTGTCTCTCTTCCCTCCACTCTCTCCCGTATATCTCTTACCCCCATGTCTCCCCCCCCCATTCTCCCATGTTTCCCCATGTCTCTTCCCCCCTCCCCTGTGTCTCTCTTCCCTCCACTCTCTCCCGTATATCTCTTACCCCCATGTCTCCCCCCCCATTCTCCCATGTTTCCCCATGTCTCTTCCCCCCTCCCCTGTGTCTCTCTTTCCCCCATATCTCTTCTTCCCCTCTGTGTCTCTTTCCCCTCCCTTCCCTGTGTATTTCCCCCTCCCCTGTCTCTCTCCTTCTCCTCCTCCCCCAGCCGCGGCTGCGCATACAGCAACGTAAGTGAGTACGCTCCTTATGGAGCGTTACACACTTACAACAATTATATTAGTGATAGTTTTCATTCGTGTAATAACTGGGAACCTTTGGTATTTCTGGAAAGCACTATATTTACTTAAGTGCCATTTAATAACCATATGTAAAATCCGTCCCTTCAACAGGAAGTTAAGAGAGCAGTACAAACTAGCTGTACATTATACTAGCAGTTTTTCTATTCAGTAAAATATTCTTAAATAATTTAGAATTGGATTCTAACAGATCTTTATTTTGGCCACTCAAGAGACAGTCAACCTAATTGACACAATAAAGCAACTACTGCAACAGCAATATGGAATTTCCTAGGATTGATCCACTTTAGAAAAAAATGAATAACACAACATATAGCTAGTTTTTCATGCTCTTTAAGAATAACCCAAAACACAACTTGATTTTGAGGTGACCGTAACTTAAAACCGAGAATTGGATCAAATGTTAAGATATTATTTTCTCACTGATGCACTTCTATTGCTTTTGTTATTGCTCAATGGTGTCTGACTCTCCATGACCCATCTATTGGTTTACTGGATGCAAAGAAAAGTATTTTATTACATATGTGATATAAGGGTGAATATGTTTGTCACACTGATATAATTTATTAGTACTGCAATGATTGCAAGTATAGGGGAGTGCTGACAACCTTGTATACTTCTTTTAAGCTCATATTTTATTCTGTATAACTTGGCCACTAAATTGTAAAGTGATCTCTTAACTTAAACAAAGAGTGATCCCACCAGCTATCCCACCTTTCTCTTGGGCTCTTTTTAAGTGCATTTCTTTTTTATTTATTTATTATCATTATTATTATCTTATATTTGTAATGTGCCAACATATTCCGTAGCGCTGTACAGGGGTTTAAGTACATGGCGAAAACAAAATTAACACATAGCAAAGAATGTAAGGCCCTGTTTTTGAGCTTAAACTCAAATGTACATAGTGCTTGTTTTCAAAGCACCGACACAAGATTGAAAACTCAACAACTTACCATCTAAAGGGTTTGGGTGTGATACACTATTGTGATAGACGCACGATGGCAGTGTGAAAGCAATTTGTTTAGTCAAGTGGAGGTGTCTGTGTGTTGTACTGTAGATTGTAGGTGTAAGTGTTATTGAGCTGTGGAATGTGCAATTGTGCATATTAATCTTTTTTTAAACAGATGCGTTTTTAGTGATTTTTTTTTTTTTTAAAGGTCTGAGGCAGAAAGATAAATTAATGGAGCGAGGTAAGGAGTTCAATATAGTAGGGGCAGCACAAGAAAAGTCTTGAAGACGGGAGTGAGAGGAGGTGATAAGAGAGGAGGAAAGAAGAAGGTCATTAGCAGAATGAAGAGGGCGCGTGGGAGAGTATTTTGAAACAAGAGCAGAGATATAAGGGGGTGCATTATTGTTGAGGTCTTTATATGTTAGTCATGATTTTAAATTTGATTCTGGAGGCTATGGGAAGCCAGTGGAGTCACTGACAGAGAGGAGCTGCAGACACTGATTGGAAGCGTTCATTATGGATTGGAGTGGAGACAGACGAGAGATGGGGAGGCCAGCAAGGAGTGAGTTGCTGTAGTTGAGGTATGATGAGAGAATGTATTAGTATTTAAGCTGTGTCTTGTGTAAGGTAACAATGTATTTTGGAGATGGTTTTTAGGTTAAAATTACAAGATTTTGTTATTGATTGTATGTGAGTAATGAAAGAGAGGGCAGGGTCCAGTAGAACCCCAAGACAACGGGCCTTAGAGGTGGGGGTGATGATGGCATTGTCAACAGTAAGAAGTATTTGAGGAGTGGAAGCTGTGGTAAGGATTGGAAGATAAGGAGTTCAGTCTTGTTGAGTTTGAGTTGACAGGCAGACATCCAGGAGGATATGCTAGAGAGGCAGTTGGAAACTTGAGCTAAAAGAGAGGGGGGTAGATCTGGTGGAGAGAGGTAGATTTGAGTGTCATCTGCATAGAGAGGATACTGAAATCCAAAAGATTTTATAAGGGTGCCAAGTGAGGAGGTGTAGATGAAGAATAGGAGGGAGCCTAAGACGAAACCTTGGGGTACACCAACAGACAGAGGGTGAGGTGAAGACGAGGTGCCAGAGAAGGAGACACTAAATGTAGGATGAGAACCATGAGAGAGCTTTGTCATGGACGCCAAGAGAGCAGAAAGTTTGGATTAGAAGAGGGTGGTCAACTGTTTCGAAGGCAGCAGAGAGGTTCAGGAGAATTAGAATAGAAAAGTGACCCTTTGACTTGGTGGTTAGCAATCATTGGTGACTTTTGTGAGGGCTATTTCTGGGGAGGGTTGTGTCCGGAAGCCAGATTGTAATGGGTCAAGAAGGAAATAGGAGGGAAAAAAATTGGGTGATGCGATTGTAGACGAGATAGGGCGATAGTTGGAAGCACAAGCTGGATCAGATGAGGGTTTCTTAAGAATGGGTGTAATTATGGAGTGTTTTAAAGGGGATGGAAACGTGTCAGTGTTTAGGGAAAGGTTGAAGAGATGTGTGAGAGCTGGGATAATTGTGGTAGAGAGGGGAGGGATTAGCTGTGATGGAATAGGATCATGAGGATATGTTGTAAGGTTAGAGGGTGATAGTAAAGTAGATACTTCATCCTCAGTTACAAGAGTCCATAGTGGAGGAAGGATTGGGTAAAGGTTGGGTGTTGTCAGTTTGTTGAGAGGAGGATGAGTTAGGGCAACACTGGGAGGAGAGTTAGTTTGGGATGTTTTAAATTGTATTTATCTTTGTTGTTCAATCGATTCACCCTTCTTGTGTCACTCTCTTTCAGTAAGTTACTCCATGCGCTTTATAACAGAGGTACCCAAACAGCAGTCTGGTAGCAAGATTAATCCAGGTGGTCCTTGGTAGAATTTAGATGAGGGGGAAAAAAAAATAAAGAAACAAAATTAATAAAATCGTAGTGCAGAACTGTCAAGATAATACATTTATATTACAATATAGGATAGCACATTACAGTTGGTATATGAGTTGCATTAAAAATAATTAATTAATTTGTTTTATATTTATAAATGTTTTAAATACGTTTATCGTATCAAGTAAAGGATAATTATTATAATCCACAGTGTACTTTTGATATACAATGTATATTTTACTTGAAAAAAATACTGGATTGCTACCTTGTGGTGAATGGGCTTGTGATCTTCAATGAAGTTGTGAGCTATACCATGTAAAGTCACCCGAGATGGGCAAGTCATAGCAGAGAGGTCAAACAAATCACAGTCCATTGGAGATTGAGCTGGCAATGCACTCTATTATATTTGCCAATAAAACTTTATGGATAAGAACAACCAGAGACAAAAATTAACTAATGATCAACAACAAATTAACCTGTGTACTAACAGGCTTCTTAGAATAGTCTCCTTTTTACTGTTTACCCCCCTGCATGCTGCCATTCTTTGCATCAGTACAGGACTGCATTCAGGGAACTAAGGCTAAGCTAAGGTCACCTCCTCAACAAACATTGTGTGGTGTCCCTTTAAGTCACCAAGACTCAAAACAAGTAGTCATACAAGTTCTGAACAATGTAGTAATTGTCCCTTTGAAAATAAGTTTGATCTTCTGCTTTTCATCCTGTTTAGTTTTCACATAATTGAAAGGTGGAAACCTCCTACAAGTTAGGACACCAGTATTGGCACTTACACAAGAAAACACAATGCAGGATATTTCACAGCAGCGATTAGTGTTCAATATAATGATTATTGTCACATTTTAATGTTTCTGATGTTATCAGTTTTGATTTAATATTATTTCTTGAATGTACTCCTTGCCTCTTAAACGCTTTGTGTGTGAAAATAATTCTAACTCCTCATGACTTCTTGTCCTAATTGAAGGGGTTACAACCCCCATGGATATAGCTCTGCACTATGATTTAACAAAGTTAGAACCAAGTGCACAAGTTGTACAATATTTTCCATCTGAGAAAAGAAAATGGAATCATGCAATTTAAAAAAAATCATATACATTTAAAGGGACATGTATAGGACCAAGTATGCTCTCTGCACTTCCTATAGTTGCAATAAAGTTTAATATTTTTACATGCAAAAAACAACTTTTTTTTTTATTCAAAGGTTATTTTTTTTTATTTTAAAATAATGTTGCCCGCGATCAAACGTAGTTATTCAAAACACCCCAGTGAAATAAAAGTACCATAAGATATATTGAGCATTTTATGTGTAGTGAAGCAGGAACGAGATGCAGCAATACATTTTATTTATGACTTTTTTATTGGCTTGGGTTCCTTGACAAACATGGATACACACTGCATCTTGGAAACACGATCTTGATCAGTCAAAGGCCATTATATTTACTTGGATCTGATTTATGAGAGGGACAAGAGAATATATAAAGTCATAAATACCATGTTACCTGTTGGATATATATAACATGGGGTGATGTGTGTTTGTGTGTATAGTATATGTATATGTATATATATATATATATATATATATATATATATATATATATATATCATTTTGCAGGGAAAAGAAGCGCACAACCGCTTCCTAGTGCAATTAAATAAAATGTATTTGTAGCTTACTACAAGTTGCACAAATTATATATTATATTATACATATACACACAAAAGTCATATATATGCACTCACGTGGTAGTCTGTGGAGTGGCTGCATCTGGCGCTTGTTTCAGGGCCTATCAAAGAAATGGTTACACCCAACTAACATAGCATTTTAGCCCTGTACATGCCACTATCCTGTTTGGGGTAAGATTTACTTTATCCCATGTTATTCTAACATTACCCATTGGTGGGGCATTATGGGATATATATATATATTTTATATCCCATTGAGAAATCTTCAAGAGAAGTAAAATGTGTTTGTGTGCATTTTAATTTATATTACTCATTTTATTCATTGTTTTTTTTACATTTCACCCTTTTTTTCTACACTTGTGTTTTTTGAGTGTGTATGTACCCCCCTGGCTTGGGACTATAATGATCTATTTACTAGCACATGTTGGGACTAACGTGACTGGATATCCAAATGGCAATCATAGGTAGGGGAGAGGTTTCACTGGGGGAGCTTTTGAGGGGTGTGATTTTGGAGGATGTACCCACTTATTGAAGATAGGGCATATACCCAGGCTGCTCAACCTGGGAGAGTGTATCTATTCTTCTTAGGAGAGGCTTGTATAGAGCTTCATAGTGGTGTTAACCTCCACAAGAACCCCCTATATAGCTCTCACTCTACACTCCCCCCTCCTAGTATTCAGATAGAGCCTATAGTAGCATGGGCCAGAGACGGAGGATCCACTCTTTCAAGTGTCCAAGTGTGTGACAGTTCATCTCTGTCAATGAGGCTACCACATGTGAGTGCATATATATGACTTTTGTGTGTATATGTATAATATATATACTGTATATATTTTATTTGTGCAACTTGTAGTAAGCTACAAATACATTTTATTTAATTGCACTAGGAAGTGGTTGTGCGCTTCTTTTCCCTACCCTTCTGCCCAGCACTTGTCTAGAAGCAGCACACCATCAGAGATTGGAAATATTATCAGTACTACAGTCACTTGTTCCTCGACAACGAGTGACCTTGGACCATTCACCTAATTGAGAAGTACCAGTTTGTAAAGAGGACACAGTGAAGGGACTTTAGGACTTCTTGACGGATGTGTTCCATCCCATCTATTTTATTGGCTTTACCCTCGAGATAACGTGATCCTATCACATCCAGGTTTTTGGTTCAATACTTATATCATTACACGATTTTCTTTACCGAATATACTTCTTGGATATTTATACTCCCCTGTACCTTTCCATCTATGTGGGTTTTTATATGGGGGTGTATTGGTACATTTATATTTATCTTAAGGTTATATATGTGATTGTGGCCCTGGTTTTCGTTTTTATACACCATAAAGATTTGTAGTTTTACCTATCCTCTGCTTTTCATTAGTTTTAGCATTAATGTAAGGACGTTAGTCTAAGGTTGATCATCACACTCTTTAACTGCCTACGTACTAGACGGTATAGCGCTGTGTCTCCACACGCTTTTATTGCCTGTAGTTGTTGTTTCTGTTTATAGATATATATATACTAGTGACTTGCAATAAAATTTGAAGCCATGGAAATGTTGTTTGCCACACAATGTAAAGCTTTTTGTCCTGTAAGGACCTTCAGCGCTCATAGCGAGCCTCGCGCTGAGTGCCTCTCCTCGCGTGTCCTTTGGCTCCTCTATTTTTTCAAATACTAATTAATTAATTAATGGAATAATAAATGAATATAGTTTACCTTTTTCTAATTAATATATGTGACAATCAGTAGTCTGCAGCATATAATGCCCAGTGGGACTGTTGCTGGCCTGAGGATATAGTGTTATGAATGTTCTAACCGTGCATTAGAAATAGGCTGCGTGCGCGAGGGCAAACAGTTGGTTTATTTGTGTAAAGCGCTACTGTAGATGTGTAATGTTGTTAGTGGCAAGTTATGATTGAAAAATAGCGTTGTTCGCGAGCATTTACCGTCCTTTGTAATAATGTATTTTTGACCTCGTAGGTTCCTGGCTGAAAGTGGTACGCGGTTGGCGGTGTTTTGCATGGTCCAGGGTCGTGTAGCCTCGTTTTTCCTTTTTTTGGGCCGCCATTTTTTTACTCGCTTAGCTGATTTTCGAGTGGCGAAATTCGCCCAAATCGACTCCCAGACATCCTGGCTGTTCCCCCGTGCTGTGTGTGATGTTTTTGTTGTATTTTGGTTTTTCTTTTTTGTGTGTTTCGTGTTTTTTGCTTTGTGCGGTTCGGCTGTTAACTTAATTTTTTGCATCTCGTAATTTTTTTTTTCCCCTAAGTCCCGCGTTGCAGCCCAAGGGGATCCAGCTTTTCCTAACAGCCTTAATAAATTGTGATTTGGGCAATTGAATAGGGCTCTGTATAAGCACAGAGCATATTTTTTTACAGAAGTTTTTAGTTAGTGAACTTCTATCCAAAAGCAAGGTCTTCACTAACTAAAAACTTCTGTAAAAAAATATGCTATGTGCTTATATAGGGCCCTTTTCAATTGGGCAAATGACAATTTAATAAGGCGGTAAGTCCTGTGTGTTTCATTGTCTCCACTGCTCACCTCGCCTCGCTTTGCGAGGCTCGCAGGCAATGAGCGCCTTTGGCGCTAATCGCCCAAGTGCTGGGAGTGTTTGTGCTATAATGGTTCGCCTCGCCATGCAAGGCTCGCAGGCGATGAGCACCTTTGGCGCTCATCGCCCAAGTGCTGCGAGTTGTAGTGCCTTAACGGCTTAAAAGTCGTGCCTTAAAGTCGTACGCATTTAGCATCAGGAACACCTTATTATCCACATTTATGAATTTTTGCTATTTTGTAACTTTCCTCTACACGCCTCTAGAAGGCTGCCATATATAATTTCCTACATAATATTCAAAAAGATAAATAAAATAATTATTAGCATGGTGTAGAGATCTAAAGAAATATATAAATATTGAAATGTCTATTAGGTTACATATATTTGCTAATAAAAGCTAAAAAAAGATTATTTTACATTTTTTTTATTCAGATGACACATTACCCACAGTTATTTAAAATGGGGTTATCGAGTCTGATCCATGGAGAAAATGTGGAGAAAAAGGCAATTTATATCATATGTGGTGCTCTTGCCCAAAAATAAAAATAATTTGGAAGGATATTTCAAATATCACTCCATGGATTATAAATGTAGATCCAATGTGGGCTGATTTAAGTTACGGAGAGAATAAATTAATGTTAAGTAAATGGGAAATCATCCAAAAAATTGAACAGGTAAAGACTATTAATTTAATATGCGTGAGAATAAACAAAAGAAACAAGTTTAAAAAAGTTTTGAATTATGGATTTTAAATAAATAAAATTGATTAACATTTACAAAAAGGTTGATTTTGAATGTGTTGTACACCATATGCAAACAAATAAAAAAATATTCTAATTTATATTGTAATTTTATTTTATTTTTTTAATTATTTTTCTTATAATATTGTTAAAATTTACAATTCAAGTAAAAGTGTTTTTTAAGACTGATGAATATTAAAATGTATGGAAAAAGATGCAATATGGAGATTCATGCTATACGGAATAATAATAAATTATAACTTTATATAAGTAGTCTAAAAGGGTTTTCAATATGCTAGAGGCAACTTAGGCATTTAATTGTCATGCCTATTCAATATTGTTGTATTTTAAAGAGACATAAGGTGTTACATTTTGTACAGCATAATATTATCCAAGAGAAAATATTCCTCAATTAAAAGATATCCCAACCAACAATTATTGATCCTTATTTTACATATGGCACAAAATAGCCTCGTAGGAACACGTAAAAATGTACTAGACACTCTGTTTTTTAATTAATCATCTAAAGAACAGTGAGAACCACAAATGTAATATTTTAATGAGAGCATACAGAGAGAAACGTCCCAGACAGTTTGTGTGAAAATCCATTTGCCAAATCTGAAAGTAAAAGGTGGGGGTGGGGGGGGACACTTTCTTCCATTGACTTTTTTTTTTTTTTTTGCCGTCAATTATTATGGCAGAACATTTAATTTACTTCAAACCTACAATTAGACTTGTCTTATCTGGGCAAAGCAGCAATTCTAGGCATGGCATAATTGGAGTCAGGATCTCTATCTATCTATCTATCTATCTATCCATCGATTGTTGTAAACTACCTACTCATAAGGTCCACAACACAAGCTGTGATCCCTCTCCACGCTGATGATTTTAGTAAGTGTGAAACAGCTGTACGTGGATAGGATTCTCAGCTTGTGTTTAATCCAACGTTGGCTTTGCATAACAGCTGTGTAATGCAGCAGGCATAAGCTTAAAGGAAGCCATGTTTGAAATGGTTTATGGATTGAAGAGCGAGGCATTCGTGGGCACATTTGCATTTCCCTGCTTAGCTTCCCAGAATGCAGTGTAATAACTGTTTTTCTCTGAATTCTGAGCTGGAAGCAGGTTTTTTAACTTGTTTTAAACATTCAAATGTGAACACAGATGTACTATTTATTTATTAATTGGCTGGCAGGAACCAGTCCCCCAGGGCAATTATACATTTGAATCAGTTTATTCTAGAATGGGATGTTTATTTAAAAAAAATAAAACACCCTCTTTCAGATGCAATAAAGAGAGCTTTCCCATATCAATTTACATATATTAAAACATGGCTACTTTCACAGCCCTTTTTGTATTAAGTTGTAAAATCTACTTTAATATATTTTTAAATGAATGTTGCTATCCCACGTATTCTATCATGTATTTAAAAGGGCATGAGTTAATATTTACAAATATTATTATTTTTGCATGACCAATGAGAGATCTGTAGTTTTGAAAGTCCAATATTTGCAGTAGCACATGACTTGTCTCTGCCTCTTTAAGAAAAGAATGATGCTCTCTAATTTTTAAAATGTTTATTTTTTGTTGTAAGTCACCAAATAAAGTAGCACCTTCACAACCCCCTGTGTATGAATGTAGCTGTTTCTTTGATTCAGTGGCACCATCAGCTGATGCATCACTTGATTGGCTGACAGTGAAGTAAACATTTATTGGAATTATGGGGGGTTTGGCTTGATTTGTAAGTGGCA